>JADRCC010566952.1:0-14954 GCA_019843855.1 Hylomyscus alleni
CTTCTGGGTACTTAAAGAAATGGACATCTAAAGAGAAAATTGCAGAAGTTCTCACTATAAACAGAAATTGTGCTTGGG
Organism: Hylomyscus alleni; assembly: GCA_019843855.1. Classification (NCBI taxonomy): domain Eukaryota; kingdom Metazoa; phylum Chordata; class Mammalia; order Rodentia; family Muridae; genus Hylomyscus; species Hylomyscus alleni. The sequence goes on from JADRCC010566952.1 coordinate 79, forward strand.
AAGATGAGCCTGGTGAGTGCCCTCAAATCACAGACCACAAATAGCCTATTTTTTCCTACAAAAATAGCTTTGATCTGAAGCAGAAAAATCATTCAAATAAAAATTGTTGGAAAGGAAAAAAAAGTAATGATTAGCCATAGCTAGTTTGTAGGGTTTTTCTTTTTTAATTTTAAAGTTGCATGAATTCTGAAAATAGTGGTGGTTTTAAATTTTATTTAATTATTAGGGGAAAGGATAAGAAGAAGGCATGAAGGTGGGGCTGTGTAGGGCAGGAGCATCAGGAATAGGAGGAGAGTGGGAGCAGATATGATCAAGTTACATTGTAAATATGTATAAAATTACAATCTGTTTTAAAAGTGATTTTAGATACTCTACTCTTCTAGTGGTGATTAAAAAGCCAAAGTTGTAACTGTATCCAAATGGATATGTTCTAGATTAGCAAAATATTATGATTCCTGTGGGCTGGAAAGATGACTTACTGGATAAGGTGTTTTCATAAGGAGTAGATATCAGATCCCTAGATACCATGGAAAAAACCACACAGCCATGGCAGCTGCCTGTTATCCAGCTCATGGGAGGCAGAGATAGTGGATCTCCAGGGCAAGCTGGCTACACAGATTAGCTGGGATCAGTGAGCTCTGGGTCCAGCCAGAGACCTTGCCTCAATAAAAAAAAAAAAAAGAAAGAAAGAAAGAAAATAATTGAGGAGGATGTCCAACATTAACATCAGGGCCCTTCTGTAAGCATGTCCACGCAGATGAATGCACAAACACATTCAGTTCTCCATGAATGGGAATATGCATAAATCACATGTATATCACATACACACAGAATAAATACAATTCAATAAAAGAAAAAGATGTATAATTCATGAAAGCAGCTTAGTCTCTGATTTTGGCAGGGACAAACAAAAGAATCTGCTTGTGAATGATGGGCTAACTTGGAAATCTGTCCATCTGCTTCACTGGCTGTTAATGGGTTAATTCCAATCCTACTCTCGCTCATAAGGGGCACATTTCTTTATCTGTCAGTCAGAGAAACTCTGAAAACATCACTGGAGACTTGAGCTCTCGGTACTGAAGGAGAGTGAAAACAGAAACTAATGACCTCATTTTTACCCTCTCTCACGACAGGAAAACTACCTCCTCACACAAATGAGACAGGGAAGTGAGAAATCATGACTTGTTGCTTAATGCTTCTCAGGGGGATTGCTCTGAATTCCACTGACCTGCCTCTGCAGAAGGAATGCACAAACCCTTTAGAGTCTTCAATCCAATCCTCTGCAGCAAATCTAACGAAGTCCCACTGCGTCCTAGTCCAAGCCGAGGGTTTGAATTTGGATCAGAAAGCAACTCCCAAATCTCTTCCTTGTTTTACACATTCATTTGTAGAGTGAGTTAGTGTTAAGGATTCTAGTGTAGCACTTACTGGCCAGAGATGTGAATATGTGATGAGAAAACCAATGTAACTGAGTATAAACACAGAATTAAAGGTAAGTTTGTACATTCTTAAAGAATATTGATCAATGAAATTCACTGCACTAAAACAATGGATTTGATGCAGAAATTCTCTATGTACTTAGAAGCATGAAGTGAAGGAAATCAAAATAAATAAGAGGAAGCTGTAATCTATATATCTGGGAGGCTACAAATAACCCATAGCCTGGAAACATTTGATGGAATAATAAAAGAAGATTAAAGAGTCAGAAAATGGCTAAGTGTGCTATTCAGAGGTCTACGTCACGCATGGGAAACCGTCTAAGCATCTGAGGAAGCTCATCACAAAAAAAAAAAAAAATCCACACACTTACACATACATACGCACAGTGTTTGTACATGTATACGTGTGTGTGTGCCTTAGTACCTTTGTAAACATTATTTCTGTCCATGTTCTCACTGACTACCTTTCTAAATACCCTAGGATAAAACAATGTGTAAGGTATACCCTCACTTTATTTATTTATTTACTTACTTACTTATTTTTCATCTTAAAGGTGTTTATTTCTAAAATCCATGAAATTGAGTCCTAGATCTTAGTTTCAGGTCCCACCCTATTTACAGGCCCTATCTTTATCTGGCATGGTGATGACCAGAACCTGTTTGCTAGCTGCTCGAGAAAGTCTAGGAGGAACCTATTCGCAAAAAGAGATGAAAGAAATCACCCAGCTCCTCAGGGAAGCAAGTCTAGAAGATGGTTGATGGTAAACTTATCTCTATGGCCAGAGAAAAGGAAGCAAAGCAAGAAGTGGGATATGGTCTTTCCTAAGCCCACTGTGAGTCCAACTCATGAATCTAAGATGAGATTGCAGCTAAGTTCTAAGCTAAAGATTGGTACAAGTTACTGAACCACTTGGAAACTTAAAAAGAGTAATACATAGAGGACGGGAAAGTTGTTCCCTAAATGTTAGAAACAGCTCAAATTTCTGAGGTGTTGTGTGCTGGCCATGTGAGAAGGGAAAGTGACTCTGATGGCCACCTTGGATGATGCTGTGCTGTGACTTAGCATGCAAAGCTCTATACTCAAGAAACTCTACCAGAGCCTGAAAATCCAACTCCCTGATTGTGTATGTGTGAGAGGTGCACCCTGATAACTGTACTAAGGCATGATAGGACTTCCATGGCTTTGGGGTCCTGAAATTGTGCATAAAGGCAAAAACTGGAGAAACAGGTATTTCCGATTTCCACAAAAGAAAGTAGAGTCAGATCTTAATATTCTCATACTAAAGTATTGTTATCAGGGTAATGTGATAGCTCAGTTGTTTTAACTGTGAAATCACATAGGCTGCTCTTTGACATATAGCAGTTATGCAGAAAATAGAAGAAAGGGGTTAATGAAGAGTGGGGAAATCTGAGATGAAAATAAGGATATTTACCGAAGAGGTTGCAATTAAATTTTGTATCTATTGGTCCAGTTCATCATGAAATATTTCTTTTGCTGCTGCACTGTGCTGGTCATACTCTGATCTTTTCTTTACTTGGTGCTGTATCTTTCAGGGTTACCCTTAAGTTTAAATTTCTCAGCCCTACCAATAAGAGCAATAGAATGTGTAATATTTGGCAAGCTATGTCCTCTTCTCTCTGCTTTGAAATTTTAAGGCACTGGGCATTGAAAATACCCAGCAAAAGAGCTATATTCAATTCAGGTTTGCTTTAAGGGAAGGTTACAAGATAGTGTTTTAGACTTCCATTAAAACTTGGACAATTTAAAATAATATCCAAGTTCTGCTCACAATTTTTGAGCTGGAATGAGAAAATCCATTTCAAATTTAAGAATTGATACCTGATAAACGCATAAAATTGGCAACATTACCTAAGTTCTCTGAGTTACTTCTTAGCTAAAAAAAATGTATTGTGCTGAAATGTGAGGAATGAGTTAGTGCTGGTATTGTCTGCTTCTCCCTTGGCTCTAGCACACTGGACTAGACTGGATGGAGGGCAGCTTAACCAGGTGGCTGGGTACAAGCAGGATCTTGATCGGTGGTGAATGTGCCCATAAGAACATACATCTAGGAACAGTTTCCAGGAACTGGTTCCATTTACTGGAGGTATTTACACCCCTGGGGTGGTGGCTAGGGTCTCTGTGGGCAAGGTTTGTGTGGCTTGCATTATTGGATAGGGCAGGAGTATAGGAAGATACTGCATCTGCATACTCAGGGGCTGTAGATGGAAGGAGCCTTATAAGATCAAATGAGGAGTGAAGCCTGATAACTATCATGGTGATAAATCCTTACTAGGGTTGGTGGTGTGGCAGCTGAATTTATGGAACCAGGTTGGCAGGGGGAAGGGTGCCATATCCTACCATCCCCTTCTAAGGTATCTGGTGTTGAAGCGTTCCTCAACACTTCCTCCATAATTCTGGATTATTACAGTCCCACAGTAGGACATAAAAAATAGAACATAAAATAAAAAGTGCGTTAAGCAAACATGCATTTGCTCTTTTTAACTTTTGTTAACAAGCATGTAAGCCCAATATGAGTCAACAGACAGGAATAATCGTCTCAGACTACAACAAACTCTCAGTTGGGAATTCACCTAAAAATAATGTAGCTCTTAATTAGGTCTCTAAAAACTCATTCAAAGTAGGGGTTTCCTGTATGCACTAGAATAATGCCCGATTTGGAAATAATTTTTTTATGTGCATGACTGTCCTTTCATCAAATAAATTATATGATTGTTGTGGACAGGATTTATATCTTAGAATTTTACATATCTTTCAGTAATGAAAGGGTGATGGGAGCAGTAGCCAGTGAATGGTAAGAGTTGTTTTGCTCATGGAAAGCCTCTGTCCAGGAAGAGAAATATTGGTTCCCAACAATGTGAAATTCCATGGTTAAAAGAATCATTGGGTTTGTATTCAATTTTCTTTTCTTTTCTTTTCTTTTTTTTTTTTTGGTTTTTTCGAGACAGGGTTTCTCTGTGTAGCCTTGGCTGTCCTAGAACTCACTCTGTAGACCAGGCTGGCCTCGAACTCAGAAATCCGCCTGCCTCTGCCTCCCAAGTGCTGGGATTAAAGGCGTGCGCCACCACAGCCCGGCTGTATTCAACTTTCTTGATAACAATATGTTCTATTTTTTTCTCCTCAATGTGAACCTGTGTGGTCATATGATAAAGTTATCAATGATATATGTCTTTTTTATTTTAATAGAAAACAAAATTAATTGAATCTCATAGCCATGTTGAAGGAAAAGGTAAAATAGCCAAGCATTTATGTTATGGGTAATTTTTTCTTAATAATTTTAAATAATGTCTTTCTAAAATATTAAGCAAGGTCATCCAAGCTCAGGTAGAAAAGGTCACTTGTTATTTGTCATAAGTGGATTCTACTTTATAATGTATACAGCTTTATATGTAAAAATCTGCAAGACTGTGAATAATGTAATATTTAGGAAGGTTATGAAGAAAGGGTATTATTTGGTGATGAGGATGGATGAGCTATAGCCAAAATAACACATGAGTCTTAAAAAATGATATTAAGCTAATTATTGACTTCAACTCACTCTGCCCTTGAATGTGTGTGTGTGTGTGTGTGTGTGTGTGTGTGTGTGTGTGTTTGTAGGAGAATAAGAATGTAATTGACAGTGAAAGTACAAAACCCCAAGTCTTTAGAATGGTCATTCTAACCATGAGTTTAGAGAAATGAATAGGGCTTGGGGCAGAGCAAGTGTTTGTTTAGCAGACACCCTAAACTAGCTGTGTGACATTTGGCTTTTGGGTTCATTACACTAAATGTTTAAAGAGTTTTTAAAATCCAGCTTTTCATGTCCTCCAGGAATGTTCAAGATGCTCACTCTCTCAGACTCAGGGTTAGTGTTTAGGTTAGGGTTAAAAAGATTGAAGTGCTGATCTTCTGTGTACCCCTTTAAAAAAGCATTTTCTTCAGTTCTGGGTTTACCACACTCTATTTGATCCATTACTCTCTATTTCTAACTGATAGGAAATGATCTTTTTCTATAATGAAACATGGCTTGAGTTTATCTCTTTAAAATTCCCTTACTATCCGCAGTTGAAATTCATAGGAAAAAAGTTCCCACTTAGAAAGTGGAATAAAATGATCACAGGAGGCAGAAGGAGGGAGGGATCTGGATGGAAGAGAGAAGGGGAGGGGGAAAGAGAGGCAGGAGCAGGTATGGGGGTGGGGAGAGAGAGGCCCAGATGACCAGAAGAATGAATGGAAATATGCAGTTGCCTGGGGGGGATGAGGGTGTAAGAAACCTCTAGAAAGTCCCAAAGACCTGGAATATGAAAGGTGGTGCCCAGGAGTCCATGTGGGTAACCTTAGCTGAAATGCCCAACAGTGGCAAGAGGAACCTGAACAGTCACCTCCAGCAGATAGGCAGGGCCCCAGCAGAGGGGTGAGGTCACAGACCCACTTTCAAATTTTTTGACCTAGAATTGTTCCTGTCTAAAAGAAATGCAGGAACAAAAATGGAGAAGAGACTAAAGGAAAGGTCATCCAGTGGCCAGCTTAACTTGGGATGCATCCCAAACCTTAACACTATCATTGATGCTATGTTGTGTTTGCAGACAGGACCCTAGCATGACTGTCCACCTGAAGCTGATTGAGAAAGATACTTAGAGCCAACCATTGGACCCTAATGGAAGAGTTAGGGAAGGACTGAATGAGCTGAAGGGAATGGCAAACCCATAGGAAGACCAATAGTGTCAACTAATCTGGACCCCTGGGAGCTCCCAGAGACTAAGCCACCAACCAAAAAAGAACGTACGCAGGCTGATCTGAGGCCCAGGAATATATGTAGTAGAAGACTATCTAGTCTGGCTTCAATGTGAGAGGATGTGCCTCATCCTGTAGAGACTTGATGCCCCAGCAATGCCTGAGGGGCACCCTCTCAGGTCGAAGGGGATGGGATGAAGAACTCTGGGAGGGGAGACTGGGAGGGAGGTAACATTTGGGATGTAAATAAATAAAATAATAAAATTAAAAATTTTTAAAAATGATTTTCAACCCCTCTACAGTTGTTTATTTGCACATAGAAAGACTGCAGTTCCTTAGTTTTTAATTTTCATGCTCTCTTTGATGGGTGGCACTTCCTCACAGCCAACCGACCAGGTGTTAGTTACCATTGCCCTGCTTCCCACTTTCTCCTCAGGTAAAGCAAACATTCTCAGAATCCTGTGTTCGCATGTACACCTGGGACTGCTCTAATCTCCTTTCAATGGTGATGTCTTTCTTTGAAAATATTCATATTCCATATTCTCTTCAAATTATAAATGCAAACTATAGTAATGGTATGTCTTAATTTCATGCTGAGGAAACTTCATGGTCCGTAGTTCTGGCTGCAGAGCAGGCCTTAGTGAGCAACTCTAAATATGAAGCACGTGAACTTTTTTTTTCTCTATTTTTTTTATTCTTTAATCTTTTTCTACAGTCTAGAGTTTATCTGCCTCCCGGTCCACTCTCCAACTGTTCCACATCACATACCTCATCCCCTGCACCCCACCCTGTCTCCAAGAGGAGGCTCCCACACCCACATCCACCCCACCAGACCTCCCCACTCCTTGGAGTCCCAAGTCTCTCAAGGGTTAGGTGCATCTTCTCTGACTGAGTCCAGACCCTGCAGTTCTCTGCTTTATATGTGTTGGGAGCCTCATATCAGCTGATGTATGCTGCCTGGTTGGTGGTGCAGTGTCTGAGGGATCCCGAGAATCCAACTTAGTTGAGACTGCTGGTCTTCCTCTAGGGTCACTCTCCTCCTCAGCTTCTTCTAGCTTTTCTCTAATTCAACCACAGGGGTCACCAGCTTCTGTCCATTTGTTGGGTATAAATATCTTTATCTGAATCAGCTACTAGTTGAGTCTTTCAGAGGGCAGTCATGAAAGGCTCCTATTTGTAAGCACACAATAGCATCAGTAATAGTGTCAGACCTTGGGCCCTCCCACTGAACAGGATCTCAATTTGGGCCTATCACTGGACCTCATTTTCCTCAGGTTCTTCTCTATTTTTGTCACTGCTGTTCCTTCAGACAGGAACAATCTTAGGTCAAAGCTTTTGACTGTGGGATGGCAACACCCTCCCTCCACTTGATGGCTTGTCTTCTGCTGGTGATGGGCTATACAAGTTCCCTTTCCCCAATATAGGGCACTTCATCTAAGGTTCCCTCCTTCGAGTTCTGAGAGTCTCTCTCCCCTTCCTGCTTGGAGGGTCCCCCCATTTTCTACCTTCTAAGGTTGCCTGTTTCCATTCTTTCTGCTGGCCCTCAGGGCTTCAGTCCTGTTGTCTCACCTCCAATACCTGATCATCTTCCCCTCTTCCCCTCCATGTCGGCTTTTCTACCCAGGTCCCTACCTCCCCCTCCCCTCCTGTGATTGCACATGGACTTGACCCATGATTGATTGTGACAAGACCAGCCATTCAAATGAGTATGCATAATCAGAAGGTCCTTCTCTGGAATCTGAATTTTAAAAGTGACTCATAACTGAGCACAGGGTTCCCAGTGGAGGAGCTAGAGAAAGGACCAAAGAAACTAAAGAGGTTTGCAGCCCCATAGGAGGAACAATATGAGCCAACCAGTAACCCTAGAGCTCCCAGGGACTAAACCACAAACCAAAGAGTACACATGGAGGGACTCAGGGATCCAGCAGCATATGTAGCAGAGGATGGCCTTGTTAGTCATCAATGGGAGGAAAGGCCCTTGGTCCTAAGAAGGCCCGATGCCCCAATGTAGGGAAATGTCAGAACCAGGAAGTGGGAGTGGGTGGGTTGGTGAACAGGGGGAGGAGATAAGGAGTTTTCAGAGGGGAAACCAGGAAAGAGAATAACATTTGAATTGTAAATAAAGAAAATATCGCCAGGCGGTGTTGGTGCACACCCATAATCCCAGCACTTGGGAGGCAGAGGCAGGCGGATTTCTGACTTCGAGGCCAGCCTGGTCTACAGAGTGAGTTCCAGGACAGCCAAGGGTACACAGAGAAACCCTGTCTCGGAAAAAAAAGAAAAAAGAAAAAAGAAAAAGAAAATATCTAATATTTTTTTTAAAAAAATGTGACTCATAGACTCAGAAAGTAAAATATGCAAATAGTGGAAGCAGAAAATGGAAATGAACCTTCCATAGAAAATGTAAAGAGAGTATAGCAGCTCTCTCAAATGTTAAAACAAACAAACAAAACCACATAAAAAGCAGAACCAACACAAAGAAAGACCAGATGGATGAAATATAAATGTCTAGAATATGATCAGAATGTGGCTGGAATATGAACACATAAAGAAGCTGGGCTATCTATGTTCTTGTAGAACAGTGGGGTTGATAGCAAAGAAAAGACTTAGACATCCTGCTCTGCATGCTTTGACTCCATTGGGATTCTTGCCTCCCTGAAAGAGGTCTGACACATGCTGGTGAGTACATGCTGCTCATCAGCTTCTAATTCATTAAATTATCTTTACCAGCAGCTTATAAGCATCTTAAGAAGGCAAGTCTTTCTTCTCTTTTGTTGCCTTTCACACAAATTTCTAACAGCACTTGACACACATCTCTTGCTGATTGATTCCAGGCAACTTAGAGATGCTACAAATTAGTTTTTATCTCAAACAACAAGGTAATGATTCCAAGTCTTCCTTCAGCTTAAAACAGAAAATTCACTTTAATTTCTAACCTGTTTACTTTCTTTTTTGTCAGTATTTTTAAGAGATGGCAATAATAACTCACTGCATAGCTGCCACCAAGTATCAGGAGAGTTAAATACATAGGAAGTTGGATTTGATAAGTGACAAGAACTTGTCAAAGTATGTTTATGACAAGGAGAAAAAACTGTCCTTCCCATTATGCGGAGACAAGACAGTCATATATTGTATTAGATTATTACTTCCCACTACTTACTCTTTCAAACAGATGCATGCCAAATACAAGTTCAGACTTTTTAAATTGGGAGAAAAGATAATAGTACAAAATGAGTCAAATATACTTGGAATAAGAAAATTTCAGAATAAAATTCTTTGGTACTTTCAAATGCTATAGAAATAGATAAAACAGGGATGGAAGGCCTCTTTAAGTTTGAGGGTAGTTATTAAGTTATCTTCCACTGTTATCTTCTTTCAAGTGAGTAATTCCAGCGTCTTCGACTTTTCTGACAGGTCATCCTTTTCATCCCTTTAATCACTGTGGTCAGTCTTTTCTGAACCAAGCAATTTCTCACCACCCTTCTCAGGTAATTTCTCTGACTTTAAAATGCCTTGTGTTTAATGACACAGTGAACCAAAAGGATCAAAGATTTATTTGGCTCTTGTTGGCTTGTATCACAGCTGTGATAGAATGTTCTGGCTAATAGACAAGGAGGAAGCAATAAATATAGCATGTCTGACCTTCAGGAAAGACTTTTTTAATTTTATTGCAATGTTCCTTTACACCACAAGCCAGAAAGCTAATTGTCTTCATTACATAAGAGACTGGGCTACACTGGGACTCATCCTTTCTCATCTAATTCTAATAATCTTGCACTGATTGGAGAGGCCCCCTTTTCATGTTTCTATGTCATTGTCGTAGGCCTGCAGATGTTATTTTTGGTAATCTACACACATGAAGCCTCTTGCATGTGTTTCTTTGGGCTTATCAGTGAACGAATCAGAAACATTATTCTATTTTTTCCATGCTAAAGATTGAACTCACGGCTTGCACATGTTAGATGAGCTTTCTACCACTTAGTTCCTCCCACAGCCTCAGAAGTGCTTTTCTTTACTGGGACTCTAAGGCTCTTTGAAACTGACATAGTATTTCCATTCATCTAAAGTTATATATCTGAGTGGGAGGGCAGAGGGAGCCAGAAAGGGAGGGGGAGAGAAAAGTAATGGGGGGAGCTAAGCATATGATGAATGACAAAAAGCTATAAAGACAAGTTCTTAACATCTCTGTGAATGAACTCAGAAATTTAATAGTTAAGCTGCTCAATTAATAATCAGAATTTGTATTATTATCTACTCCAATACCTATACCAGTCTGCTTTGATATCATTGAGGTTTCAAGATAAGCTGCTGAGAATCTCATAGGTGAGATGATGACTAGTCATTTAAGAAACCATGGTTAGATATTTGTGAACAGTCAGCAAGAAACTATTCTGTTTTTAAGGCTTTGTTCTTCCATTTAAATAACATATATAGAATAACACGTGCTTCATTGTTTCTCTAATAAATGGACATCTTCACTAAGAATGTAAAAGAGTTAAGTTCATTAGCTTAAAAACTCTGGTCATCTTTAAAAGTGCATCATGTTTGATCTCAATAGTAACTGAGGCCACAGAAGTTGTGCTGGGTTACCCGTAGGCATCCTTTTTTTGGATATTTTCCCATTGCTCCTAGTCTGGTATATTTCACTTTGTAGTGATCACAAAGCTCACTCAAATGAAACTAGGATTTTTAATGCTTAGATATTTAAATTAACCCCTTCAACTATGTACAGAGATCATATGTCTATTAGCATGTCCCATTGCAACTTGAATAAAGAATGCTCTTGAGGTTGCAGAAGCATATGCCTCTGTAGTCACAGTACTGATCACAGTATTGCCCATAAGCTTGGAAGGGCTGAGGTTACATCCCTGCAGTCCTTCAGAATCCTATTTATAATGGACACTGATTATACTTTCTGGAACTCAGGTTCCTACAAGCTGAGTTTAGACCAACTTTTCCCATCCAGTCTGGGCCACTAATGGTTCTCATCTAGAAACATAATGAAACCCTTTGTCCTGTTATGAGCTGAGTACTAAAACAAAACTTTGTGGAAACTGGTAGTGTATAGATTGTGTGCACTAATGCAATTTTATTATGAAATAATTACAATAGAAACAGTTTTAGAATTTGCAAAAGTGTGAGTGTGAAAACAGAGATTCAAAAATTTGGGATAGAAGTCATTGATACTTCATGTGCCTCTGTTTCCAAAGAATAAATAAAATACTGTATACAAATATATCCTGCAGCCTTCTGCCGCAGTGATAGTTCACATAAAGTTGATTTTCAAGAAGCTAATACTCTAAATAAATCAAATGTATGACTTTAAAGGGAGATGAATAACACTTCTTGGGCTGATTTAAGCTTCCTGGATTTTAAAACATATTAATGTAGATGTGGTAACACATGATGGCTGATATGTTGAAAAGATCTCTGCATAAAGGAGAGAAATAAAGCAAACCCTGTATTTACAAATCAGTTGCTAACACTTCTCTAATTTCCTATTCTATATGGATTTTAGTGAACACTTATAAAGTTCTAAGCTTAGGACTCACTAAAATTGACTGCAGATAAAAAAGAGCCCAGTCATATCCTATTATACCTCAGATAGGCAGAAAAGTGAGCACAAGGGACTGAAATAAGAACTCATATCTCAACATACTATGTCAAAAATTATGTAAATATGATTGCAAACCTCAGCGAAGTGAACTCTAAATACATGTATGCATGTGAATGTGTGTGCAAGTGTGTGTTTATATGAGTGCACATGTGTGTGAATGTGTGCATAGTACATGTATTTGCATTAACTATCGTGTGTGTATGTGTGTGTGCATATGTTCACATGACCTGTATTTATACACAGAGAGACATAGGAAAGTAGAAGTAAGACAAGAAGGATGATAGGAGACAGAGAAAACAAGAGAAAGAAATTAGAAGACAATAAAATGTTCAAATTATATAAAGTCAATGATTGTGATTATGGCCTTGTTGTCAGTAACTAGTAAGAAATTATTAAAACCCACCAAAGTTCTTTATTCTTCATATGCTGAAAATATTTTAAAGGTATTAAATTCAGAGTTTATTCATATACTGAAATATAGGCACATCAGATTTAAGAAAGTGTAGATTAGATATGTATTTTACATAAACCACAAGGAACAACTAGAAAATGGTTATAAAATAACCTGACTTCATAAATCAGATGAAAATAGGCCGTTCTCATCTTTTCAAAAATTCACTAACAAAAATTTACATGAAACATCAAAATCAATATGCCACATTCATGCTCATGAAATTTTCATTGTGTGTATGAAGCAGTGAAATATTTGAGCCACCAGCACAATTCTCAGCTCAAGATGGTACCATAATGTAAGTAAGTGGCCTGGTGGAAGTTTACTTAGTGTCATGTTTTTCAAACTTTCATTCTGCTTGTTGGTGATTTCACTGTCTAAAATCACTCCCGGGTACAGTGTTGAAATACTATCCAGGGTTTCCAAGCACAGGAAGGCTATTTGTGTGTTATAAACAAAGATAAGTTTCATTCAGACTGACTTCTAATGCTGTAGCCTGTTAACTCTATGGCAATAAATCAACATACACTTTCTAAAGGTATTTTAACAGGAAGAATGAAAGAACATAGAAGCCCAAGTTATGTTGGTAAGTAGAGTAATAGAGGCCCCAAAGCACACAGGAACCTAATCTTATATTTCCCTTCAGAGAAATGGTGTTGAAGTCTCCAGTGCAATAGGCTGTAATTTAATGCTTGTGGTAAATTTACAAAACATGACATTTCAAATAATGAGACTTGGCTGTATTTGTTATTCAGTTATGTACAATTTATCTGGAGTAATATGTATAATATATGACTATCTTATATAATACCTACTCCGTAATATAATATAACCAAGAGCATTAAAAAGACTAATTGATAATATAGTTTCAAAATATCATACATGGCCTTGAAGTAAACATTAAGAGAGAAAGCTGTTAGACAGGGGAGCGGTGTAGATTCCTAACTCCTCCCAGTCTGTGCGTGTCCAGCAGACCAGGCTCTGTTTCCTGCACACTTGTGATTACTAACAAATTGCACCAAAGGATATTGAAATGAGGCTTGGAGAAAAAGTTTTACAATATGTTGAGAAGCCAAAACTGGCTAACTTAGGGTGAGTTGGCCCAGGAGATGAAGTCACAACTTAGAATTAAGTTCGTGGAAAAAAAAAAAGAATTAAACTTGTGAAGGTTAGTAATCTGTTTAAACTCCTTCATTATATAATTCAAAAAATTTTCCTATTATAGCCTGTACATATACATCATGGAAATAAATTAGAAATTAGAATTGTAACCACTAACTTCAGTAAAAGTCATCATAATTTTGTTCTTGTTATTGCCATGAGATTCCCCAAATGTAAGGTAGGTTTCATCAGTATGAATTTTGGGTAAAAGATGGGAAGGTTTTTTCATGTATTTGGAATCCACTGGCTAATTAGAAAGACAGTATGTAATCTTATTATATATATTCATAGGACTGAGGCTGAGAAATATATATTGGTATCCTGTTTTAGCAGGAAGTACCAGAATGGGCATGTCTTGAGAACAGAAACTTACATGTACATCCTTAGGCTGGAGAACCAATTTAATAATTTAAGAATCTGCTGGTTAAATTTTCAACTTGACACAACCTCAAGTTACCTGAGAAGAGAGAACCTTTATGGAAGAATTGTCTTGATCAGACTTACCTATTGTCATTTCTGTGACAGATCATTTTGATTGATGATTCCCACACCCTCTGTGGGTGGCGTCATCACTAGGCAGGTGGGTATACCAGGAAACTAACTGAGCATCAGACAGACCAGAGATGAGTAAGCAGCCTTCCCCTACTTCAGATCCTCTCCTAAGTTCCACTCTGAGGTCCCCCAGTAATTCATGAGCTGGGAGTTGTAAACTAAAATAAACCCAAGATTGGTTAGACCATTGCTCTTGTTTAATTCTGTTGCTGTGATAAAACTCTCTTTCACAACAAAAAGAGACAGACAGACAGACAGATAGAAATCTTGAATTTATCTTAGGGCTGAGCCTGCACTTCTAAGGAGCTCTCCAGGATTCTTAAAGACACATGGGGACCAATCACTCCTTGAAGAAGAGTTGGCTCCTGAGCTCTGCTCCCAGATATCCTGATCAGTAGTCCTGGACAAGGCCTAGGTGATTTGATCTTAATCAAAAACGAAAGACAAAAAACAACTTTAGAGCAGATGATGTTCAGACCGCACTCTGGTTCCGCCTTGCTCTATGAACTCATACAGATCCCTCATTAAGAGTCTCCCCGACTATTAACATGTGTTTACTAACTCCTGCCACCTGGATACATCTAACACCTTAGATTTTTAGAAAGATGAGGAGTAAGTCTGAGAACTAACACACTGTGCTCTAATTAAAATGGAATTCTGAGGCTATAGCCAAATTTATTTCATGGGAACAAATATTTAGTCAGCATTTACTACTAATTAACGTTGCAGGTGTTATACTGGGTGTGCAGATTACAAAACTGAGAAGTTTCCTGGTTTTTGTTTGTTCGTTTGGTTGGTTGGTTGTTGTTGTTGTTTTTTAATAATAGCTATTCCAAATTTAAAAGCATTCTGACTGGAACTAGTACAATTCTAGGCACTAAGGGCTTCCCAGTCTTAGGGGGGCCATTCCCCATTGCTCATCAA
>JADRCC010566953.1:0-11591 GCA_019843855.1 Hylomyscus alleni
ACAGGGATTTACCATCTTGCTGTTGTACAGGAAGTTGTTAGTGGTGTGTTATCCCATTGATGCTGGGATAGCTGTTCTCATAGAGTGATAAGTTGAGTCTGTTGTCCTCTTAAACATGACACATACACTTCTTAAGCTGAACCACGTAAACTTGAATTTTGCGCACTGGGAGAAAAGTGTCCTGTGTTTCAAGATAAAACTGTTCTAAAGGCTTCCAGGGTAATGATGGGATTTTTTAAAATAATGCAAAAAATAAAAAATAAAAAAACTTAAAAAGGAAAAAAAAGAAAAAAAAATGCTAGGTTGGACAGGCACTGCTCTGAATCCCAACCGGCTGGAACCAAGAATGTTGTTTCTATTTTTATAGAAGTTTTATACAGCTCCGGGGTGGAGAATATTTATTACCTAAATTATATCTCTGGAAAAGGCCAGGATTTTGTAGAATCCAGAATGTGATTGTTGTACACACAGGGTGTTGTGTATGATTGAAACTACTGACTTTCTGTGACCGTTTGCAGCCCAGGTAACCTGTCCAAGGGGAAGGCTAACATTAATGCTGTGAATTGGCAGGGGTGAGAGCTGTGCTTCATAGGGTGCTGCCAGTGCCGTGCTCCCTAACCTTCTGTTCTGTCTTCCTCCTTGGCCAGAACATCATGTTCTTCCCCCTTCTTCTGGTTCCCTCTATCTCTCCCATTTCATCATTTATCCACAGATTTGTCCTGTGCTCCAGGACTGTTTGAAACTTTCCTAATGATATTAGAAGCAAAGGAGTGACTCCACCTTTGGAATAGACCCCAAACTTCATATCTATTTGTGATTTCTAAAAGGAGCACTTGCCCCATGGTCAGCCAATGGCTGGCTTAGTTAGCTAGTCAGCCAGCTGGGGAGACCATGTACTTCCGTTATCCCGTTCGCCCAGTGCATTAGCACAGCAGTAGCATTATCCTCAAGCACAGTTCTCTCCCCAGGCCAAAGATGGTTTTGTTGAAGAAGCTGCTCCCCTATAAGTCTTGATGTGAAAGGGCTCAGCTTAGAGTGGAGACTGAAGTGAAGTCTTAAGCAGTCCATTTCTGTTGTGTGGAGGTTTCACTTACAGTGTGTTTCCTGCTGTAGTTTTGTTTTATGGATTATATCATGCCATTGATTTGCCTTCAGTGCAGCCCAGCCACTATTTCCTGGGTTCCACAAGAGTGGCCAGGGTTTATGTGGAACCTTAGGGCTTGGATTTCTGGGAACAAGGGCCATCCTAGGATTGAGCAAGAAACTCTGGCCCTCTACCCTCAGTAGTCTCCCTCCTACTCTAGTTAGCATCTTTTGTTGCTGAGACCCTGCTTGCCCAGAGACTGTCTTGATGCGTTAGGTGCTTTGCAGGAAATCCAAGCCTCAGGTTCCCTTCTGTTGCTGGCAGTTGGATGTTCTCTTGGTGTCCTTCATGTCCTTTTGAACTTTTCCCTGTGTCCATTGTTAGCATGTGCAAAAGTTCTTGTCATTCCCCACCCCTGCCCTTCCCCGCCTCCTCATTTCAGGGCTGCATAGTGAGTGTCCTCTTCTCTCTCTCTGTTTGGATGTATTGCTCTGTGTAACTCAGTGGATCTCCCTCTTTCTGGTTTGTTTTTTTTTCTAGATTCCTGCCGTTTGTTCATCGTTGTGCCTAAAGCATGTCGATGTGGCGTCAAGTACATCGTCCAAATCCCTGTCTCTTCAGCTTCTCTGATGCTTGAACTCTCACCTTTGACCTTGTGTTGACCTTTGATGCTGATGTGTATTTTATTATGTTTGTTTCTTTCTTTGTTTTTTCTTTTATCTTTCTTTTTTTCCCTTTTGTGCTGCCAAATTGGTTTTGCTAGAACGACTGCTGAAGGGAAAATATTTAAACTTGCATTTGAATATAAAAAAAAATCTATTTTTCTAGAACTTCATAAGATAACCACTTGATTTTGTGATTCCAATTCTTTGTAACTGTCTCAGAGCAGCCCTACTAGCACATGCCGTGTGGTGTTTGTATCCTTGTGAACACACAGCCAGTCCGCTTCCAGGCTTTGTTCCTCTGTGTGCTTAGTTTTAAAGACAACTTTGAAATAAACAATGAAATAAAAGATGTCACTAAAATCTTTGAGGCTCCTGAACACATTTTGCTGACATAGTTTTGGGGCTTGAGGAGTCCGCATGTTATTAATTTTGTTTTTCTGAGTTCTCAACTGCAGAAAATGTCTGAAATACACCCTGCCCCCATTCCCTTTTCACTGGATGCTGAGGGTTGGACCCCAGCTAGCCTTTTTCTTTTCCTTTTGTGGTTCTTCCTGAAGCAGCCCTGCAGGGAAGCCCTCCCTCGGGTCCCACGTGCCCTGCCCTTGGCTCGGCCAGCTCACACCCATGCTTCTTCCTACAGTCTCCACAGCAGAATGTGATGCTTTCAACTTTTTTGGGTTTTTGTATTGTTTTTGCCTTTTTGTTTTGAATTTTTCCTTTCCTACTAAGATTATGCCCAGAAAAACAAGTTGTGCATGTTTCCTGCTGTTTCTTCACACCTTCGTATGTATCACCTTCACCTCTCTGTTTTCTATAGTTTGTGCAAAAACTGACTGATTTAAAGGGGTTTCAAAGAAGATGTTTTAAATTGTTATGGGGTTGATTTTTTTTCTCAAGATTGTATTGTTTTATTTTGAAGTGGCAACTTTCTCCTCTATTGCCCTTAGAGTGTTTGCCTGTGCACTTAGACTGTCACTCTTTGTGGCCTCCAGGTCTCAGTGGAGGATCCAGGAGGCTGGCTGCTCTGCTCAGAGAGTACAGGGGGCCAGAGAGGCAGAAGCAGAACCAAAGGTGGCAGTGGGTAGGCAGGATGCTTAGCACATCAAGGCTAGATGACAGAGCGAGGGAGGTTGGCACTGCTTCTGACTACCCAGAGGAGGCCGTCTATGCACTGAGTGGCAATACACCTGCCTGCCTGCGCTTTTCCTAGGTGACAAGCACAATAAATACTATACAGTCTTCACACTGTTTACAGCTCTGGGCACCAACCACCCCACACTGGCTCCTCACTGTGGCTCTGCCCTTACTTAGCTAGTAGAGTTGGGGTAAGGGCAAGATAATTGTTTTTAAATTGGATGAAGAGCCAGATAGCTACTGTCCCCGGGTGCCAGGCCAGCCAGTTCTTTGGTTTCCTAAGGGAAACTTACCCTCTTCTCTTGTAGCACCATCCAGCCTCAGGATCTTGGGGACTTGGAAGAATGTGAATAGAGGAGGAGAGGCTAGAGGAAATGAGTAGACAGGGATGGATCTGTGAAGAGCAGAGGCAGCAGGGAGGATTTTTGACAGATCCCACTGAGACTTAAGCACTGGTGGGAGGGAGAGTGGAAGCACGATTGTCCAGGAAAGGGTGGCAAGGTGCATCAAGGGATGGAGGTGGGGAGAAGCACTATCTAGCATCATCCACCCCCTGGTGATGAAGGGACTCCAGCACAGTTTCTGCTCTGGGACCCCTACAGGTTGCCCAATATATTATGCTTAAGGCTGCCTTACTAGGAAGAAATGGCAGCCAAGTGGGGGACCCCTATAAATAGGCTGCTTAATGTCCTGGAAGGGGTGGTGGATGGAAAGAGGCCAGAGCCTAGCATGAGAGAGCCTGCTGTGTGCCCCACAGTCTGACTGCACAGAGCGCCTCTGTCGGCAGGAGGTGCTGAGGCCCCCTTCCTGTGTACTGAGAAGCTGTGTTTGCCAATATAGTTTGCTTTCAATTCCAAGAGGAGCTCTGGGAAAACCTGTGGATAAAACCAAATGCCAAATGTTGGACATTGTTTCCTTTTCCTTTTCTCTCTGATTGTTTTAATTGTTCTGTAGTGGTTTTAATGGATTTGAGACCCTGGAGCGGCAGCTGCCTTTCTGATTTCCAGCTGCTTTTTGTGAATAATTTAAAAAGAAAAAAAAAAGAAACTTTACATTTTGGAGACAAACCTGTGTGAGTTTTTTATTGGTACAAACGTTGTATTTAACACTAGGGGTTTTGTACAGTTTTTTGCCTTTTCTACTAGAAAACAATGTAAAGTGATTTCACAATGTGAAGAGAAAAAAAAATTGCCACTATGACCAAACGCACAGTCTGTTCTGCAGCAACAACGGGATTCAATCAACTCAAAGTCGGGATTCAGCCGTAGAAATGCTTTCTCTTGACCTTGTTTGAGCTTTCCTTTTTTCCTGTTTGATTTATAAAAGATGTCTTTTGTGTGTGAACTTGTGTTATACTCTGTAGAAAATTATGGATTTTGCTTTAATGGTTTTTTTTTTAAAAAAAAAAAAAAAAAGGGCAAGAAGAGCCCTTGTCGCTTTTCTTACCTAATCACAGTTTGTGTAGTGGATTAAAAAGAAAAAAGTTGTTAAAAGTTTGGAGCAAGGAGTATGTGTTTAAAGGACTCTCCTTCCTTTTCTGTGTGTTTTCCTTTTGTCCCAATGGGGAACCTAAATCTGTTTTAATTGCACAGACACACGGACAAAAAGTCATTTTGTATCTGCCAAGTGTGGTACCTTCCTTTGTTTATTTGCTATTAAACTGTTTGAGAAGAACTGTTTGTCTTCAGAGTTGTTAATTGCTGGTGCCTGATGGGGATGGGTGGGGACGCTTCCATGTTGACAGACCTGATGATGCCACACAAAGCTCCCGATGGAAAAGACGGTTCTCTCTGGAATGTTGCTTGTGTGACATGTCTACATTCTACAAGGTCACCATAATATGGAAACACCTTGAGACATTTTGGTAGCTTTAGTTTTTGTTCTCCCTCTTCCATTACTGCTGATGGCCCATGTGAATCCTAGATCATGGCCTTCTCTCCTGTTATGCCCTGACTCCAGACTCTGCAGTCATGCATAAGAGTCTTTTTATTTTCCAGTAAGGCTCAGATGGCAAACCTTCCCACGGCACAGGACAGGAGTGCGACCACGAACCTGGAAGGCTTGGCACTTACGTATAGTATAGTTAGAGATTCTTTGAATGCTTAGGGTGATGGTGGGTCATAATTCAAACACGATGGGGCAAAATTGCCTGAGAGGGGGATTCTCCTGACCTAAGGATTATCTTTATGGGGCTATCAGGAACTAGTTTTATGGGCTGGCCATAACTGTCTGTGTCCTCTGATCACCTCCCTTCTATGACTTAAACATGGGACCCTAATCTCCTTTTTCCAAGGACAGACACCAGCTGCAACTGCATGCACCTGCATGTGCTAGGCTCTGAGAAAGCAGGCAGGGAGAAGCCTCTCCTGTACCCGGCATTTCCTAGACACTGTCTGTTTGATACTCACATGAGGAATTGCCTTTAATTACTTTAATTACGATCTTGCCTTTAATTACTGTTTTTCAGGTTTCCATTTCTGCTCTTACACTCTCCCACCTACCCCCGCCCCTGGCTCCCCTCAAAACAGAATCCTGTCCTGTAATCCCAGCTGACCTTACAGTCAGGAGCCTTCCTGCCTCAGCCTCCACGATGCTGAAATGACTATCATGCCCTTCCATGCCTGGTTTAAAATCAGAAGTCTGGGGCAGAGGATTTAGCTCAGTGGTAGGATGCTTGCTTAGGGTAGATGAGGCCCTGAGTTTGATCCCCAGCACTGCAGAAATAGAAGCAGAACTTTATAGGAATCCGCAGGTATTCACCGTAGCTAATGTCCGTTGGAGTACTTGCTCTAGTAAACTGATGTGGGAAATATGTGAGGCTCAGTATACATTCTTTTTTTTTTTAAAGATTTATTTATTTATTATATGTAAATACACTGTAGCTGTCTTCAGACGCACCAGAAGGGGGGGGGCGTCAGATCTCATTATCGGTGGTTGTGAGCCACCATGTGGTTGCTGGGATTTGAACTCATGACCTTCGGAAGAGCAGTCAGTGCTCTTCCCCACTGAGCCATCTCACCAGCCCTACATTCTTTACATCATTCCTTGACAGGACTGCTTGTCCCCCTCCCCAGCTACATACTAACAAGGCAGTTGAAAAGCAGCTATGCTGCTGCTAGAATATGGCGGCACTCAGAATTAGATTGAGCTGCCCAACTCCCAGGCCTTTTTCTTTTAACCACCAGAGGCAAATGTCTCAAAAGCAAACACTAGTGTGTTAGTTAACCAACTTTTCATAGACAGTTGCAGTGACCCCAGGCTCCAGTGAGGAGAAACTCAGTGGGGCCTTGTGGCTCTCATACCATCCACCTAACACCCAGAGGTGCCACCGGCGGGAGCCAAAGCCCCTCTGAGTATTTCTCTATAATTCTCTATCCAGTTCTTATTTAATGTTTATTTTTGAGACAGAAATCTCTCACTACATAGCCCTAGCAGGCATAGTACTCATTATGTAGATAAGGTTGACTTCTAACTCGAAGTGCCAGGGTTTAAGGAGTGAGCCATCTCATCTGCCCTTAATGTTTTGTTTTGTTTTGTTTTTTTGACAGGGTCTGAAATGAGCTTTATTAATGTGTGTGTGTGTGTGTGTGTGTGTGTGTGTGTGTGTGTGTGTCGCCCTTAATGTTTTTATTTTTGTATATTCATATAAAATGTGCTGTCTTAACTGTCCTTATACAAATAGTGGCATGTAAGTACAGTCAGTATTTGTGCCACATCGCACTTAGATGGCTTTTTTAATTTGGGGTTTTTGGGGGTTTGATTTGGTCTGTTTTTTTGAGACATGCTTGTCTGAGAAAAATAAATGCGCTGATAATGTAAAATGTCTATTGAGCATCCTCCCTGGGTTCTGTATTTCATACTTTGAAGAAATGGTATGGTCAGAGCCTTGTGTGTACTCTTAGTTATCTTAATGGTTTCCTGTTGACAATGCCCTCTTTCTCTTCCTCCCACCCCCTCTCTTGTTTTTTTGTTTGTTTTTTGTTTTGTGACAGAGTCCTAAGTAGTCCAGGCTATCCTCAAACTAGCTTGATCTTCGTGGCTCTACTTCCTAAATCCTGGGTATGTGAACCACATCTGGCTCACTTTGATTCTTTTGCCTCGAATGCAATGGCAGTGTATGCCTTTAATCTTAGCACTGAAGGCAAGTGGATCTCCGACTTAGAGGCCAGCCTGCTCTTCATTGTGGACTCCTGGCCAGCCAAGGTTACATAGAGAGACCCTGACTCAAAAAAAAAAAAAAAAGAAGAAGAAGAAGAAGAAGAAGGCCAGAAAGCCGGTTGGTTCTGTGGTTAAGAGCATGGATTATTCTTGCAGAGGACCCCTGAGTTTGGCTCCCAGGACGAAGACTGGGCTGCTTACATCTTGTAACTCCAAGTGCTGGAGATCTGGTCTCTGGGCATCTGCACTAAGTGTATACATAGCCACATGCAGTGACACAGACATAATTAAATCTTCTCAAGAAGCAGGGTAGGGGACTAGAGAGATGGCTCAGCGGTAAAGAGCAGGGGCTACTCCCACATGGTGACTCACAACCATCTGTAATGGGATCTGATGCCCTCTTTCAGTGTGTCTGAAGTCAGTGACAGTGTACTCATATACATAAAATAAATCTTGCTTGACATGCAAACATGCAGACTTGAACTTAGCCCCCCCAAGAACCCACTTAAAGAAGCCAGGCATGGCAGCACACACCTATAGTCTTAATACCGGGGATGCAGAGATGGGAACATGTTGGGGCATGCTGGCCAGGCAGCCTAGCCATGTTTATTCTTTCTAGGTTCAAAGACCCTATCTGAGAAAATAGTGATGGGGCTGGAGATAGGGGTGGCTCTATGATAAGAGCACTGGCTAAAAGACGAGTTTGATTAACAGCACCCAATCACGAGGTTGGTTATAACCATCTATAACTTCCATGCCAGGAGATGGATACCTTCTAGCCTTCATGGGGCATTAGGCACATGCCCGATACACAGATGTACATTTAGACAAAATAACAATACACTGAAAAATAGGACAAAAAGTAGTTATTGAAGATGCCTGATGCATCCTCTGTTGTCCATACACATGTAAGACACAGAGTATGTAGTTCAGATATGCCTAGCTAGCATGCAGAAGTCCTGTGTGGTTCTGATGGTTCTGGAACCCACTCTGTAGACCAGGCTGGCTGACCTCGAACTCAGAAATCCGCCTGCCTCTGCCTCCTAAGTGCTGGGATTAAAGGTGTGGACCCACTACTGCCCGGCTTGTTTGTTTTTGAGAAAGGATCTCTTCAGTCTTGACTTTTCTGGAACTCACTGTATAGACCTGGCTGGTCTTAAAGTCACAGAGATCCACCTGCCTCCTAAGTACTGGGAGGTTAAAGGCATGTGCCACCTTGCCCAGCTTGTTTTAATTTTTTTGAGGTAGGTCTCATGTAACCCAGGTTGGCCTCAGACTGTGTAGGTGAAGGTGACCTTGAGCTTCTGATCCTCCTTTGCCCCCAAGCACTATGCTGTCACCCCCTAGTTCATGTGATGCTGGAGGCTGGCACTAAAAGAACACTACCAACTGAGAGCTGTAGCTAGGTTCTAAACTTTTGTTTTGGTTTTTGAGCTGGGATTTCTACATAGTCCTGACTGTCCTGGAACTTACTCTGTAAACCAGACTGACCTCAAACTTACATTTTATAATGTTTAAAGTCTAACTTTGTCTCTGTAATACAGATGGTATTTTAAAAACAGTTTGCATTCCCTTATGAAACGCTTCTGTGATGGCCCACCATCAGTGATGCCTGTGTGTTGTCTGTCTGCATCTTGGTCAGCACACAGGTACCCTATCACATACTACATTCATCTAAGTAGCCCCGTTCTCTGATTGAGAAAAAGCCATCAGGACGGAAAACCAAATTTTCCTTTCACCTCTGGGAATGTCACACTGATGTCATAGCATTTCCTTCTGGGAGAGGTGGAGACTTGGTGACTTTCAAGCACTGATTCTTCCTTCTTCTGGAATCTTCTCCATCCCCTACCATCTGGCATTTAAATTAGTTTGCATGTGTGGTCTTTGTCTCTGTAGGGGAAGCCCAGTAATAGGGAGGGCTTTTGTTTTTCTGGAGAAAAGTTATCTTGGCCTGAGAAACTGGACTGTCTCCTGGGAAAGGCTCGTTTCCTGTCCCAGCTACCCCCTTTAACAAGTTGGGGGTTTGGGGCTTGTTTGCTTTTTTTTTTTTTTTTTTTTGAGACAGAGTCTTAATCCAGCTCTGGCCGATCTGGAACTCCTTATGCAGACCAGGCTTCCTTTGTATTAGAGATCCACCTTCTGCTTCCCAAGTGGTAGATTTAAAGGCTTGTACTGTAGTGTCTGTTGAGCTGGGAGATTTTAAAAGTTGGGAGCCCATCCCTGTACCCCATTGGGAGTGGTACAGCTATTATACATCCTCAGTTGGAAAGGTTTTCATCACTCCAGAGGCCATATTCATGAACATTTATTTTCCTAGCCTTTGTTGACTAAGCTACTTTGTGTGTGTGTGTGTGTGTGTGTGTGTGTGTGTGTGTGTGTGTGTGTGTTTCAAGACAGGTGTCTTAGTTTGGGTTTTATTGCTCGAAAGAGACACCATGACCAAGCTCTTAAAGGCAAACATTTAATTTGGACTGGCTTACAGAGGTTCAGTCTGTTATCATTATAGTGGGAAGGATGGCATCATACAGCATACTTAGTGCTGGAGGAGCCAAAAGTTCTACATCTTGATTGGAAGGAAGCCAGGAGGAGTCTGGAATTTCATACTGGGCAGAGCCTATGCCAAGGAGGCCTCAAAGCCCACCTACACAGTGATATACTTCCTCTAGCAAGGTTGCACCTCCTTAAAGTACCACTCCCTATGGCCAAGCTTTCAAACACATGAAGCTATGGGGGCCAAACCTAATCCAACCACCGCAACAGGGTTTTTCTGTGTAGCCCTGGCTGTCTTGGTGCTCAGATCTGTAGACCAGGCTGGCCTGGAACTCAGAGATCCACCTGTCTCTGCCTCCCAAAGACTAGGATTAGAGGCATGTGCCACCACCCCTAACTAGACAAATCTACTTTCAGTTGTTTCATGTGTTCTGGATATTTTGGCTAAATGTAATCACAGGCTTTTAGTTAGCCTACATCCTGAGGTGGCTTCTCCTTTCTCTTCTAAATCTACTCAATGAATAAATATCCTACCAGCAGTCTGGGGCCTTCCCGGCCCTTTGAGCTTGTCTTCTATCTTGTTTCCCACCCCACCTTGCCTCATCCTGAAACTCTGTAGAGTAGTGGTTTTCAACCTTCTTAATGCTGTGGCACAGTTTCTCGTGCTGGGAGGACCCCCAACTATAAAATTTTATTGCTTCCTCCTAACTGCAATATTGGTACTATTATGAATCTTGATATGCAGGATGTCTGATGTTGACCCCAAAGGGATCCTGACCTACAGATTGAGAACCATTGCTCTAGACCTACATCATTCCAAACAGTTTCCCCATTAGCTTCTGTAAGTTTTTTTTTTTTTTTTAATCCCAGCACTCTTGAGTTCAAAGATAGCCTGGTCTACCAAGCAAGTTCCAGGATGACCAGGGTTATACTGAGAATCCCTGCCTCAAAAACAAAAAGGAAGACTTTTGTTTGTTTGTTTGTTTTTGTTTTTGTTTTTGTTTTTTGAGACAGGGTTCCTCTGTGTAGCCCTGGCTGTCCTGGAACTCACTCTGTAGACCAGGCTGACCTCAAACTCAGAAATCAGAAAAGGAAGACTTAATGTATTTTCTTATATGCATGAATGTTTTGCCTCCATGTATGTATGTGTATATATGTGCCTGGTGCCTTTGAAGCTCAGGAGTTGAAGCCCCTGGAACTGGAGTTGGTGAGCTGCCGAGTGTGTACCAGGAACTCAACCTATGTTCTCTGCTTAAACAAGTTCTTTTAACTTCTAAGCCATCTTCTCATCCCTAAATAAAATATTTTTTCAAATAAAACTGGTTCTTCGGTTATTCTACCCTAACATTTCATATATTCAAGAACTACATTTGACACAATGCCAGTGTCTTGGTTACTGTTCTGTTGCTGTGAAGAGCATGTCCAAGGCAGCTTATGAAACATTGTATTAATTGGGAGTGTACTTAGTGAGTCTATGACCATTATGGTGGGAAGGGTGGCGGCAGGCAGGCAGGCAGGCTTGGTGCTGGAGTAGTAGCTGAGAGCTTACATCTTACCTGCAGGTTGAAGGCCGAGAGCAAGAGACTGGGCCTGATGTGAGCTTTTGAAACCTGTAAGCCTACCTCCAGAAACACACATTCTCCAACAAGGCCTCTTCTAATCCTTCCAAAGTCCTGCCACCAACTAGGGACCAAGCATTCAAGTATGTGAACTTGTGGGGGCCCATTCTCATTTAAACCACCACAACCATAGAACATTTGCATACAGTCAGTTGTTGGACTGTTCTAGATTGGTGCTTCTCTGTAGTCTGGAGAGATAGATAATGATTAACAGCAGGCTTTATTCTTTCAGAGACCCAGATTCTATTCCCAGCACCTACATGGTGGGAACTCTAGTTGCAAGGCACCTGAGTGACCCTCTTTTGAGCTCTAAGGATCCCAAGTATATGTGCATTCAATGAATATAGTAATTAAACATTTTGAAAAATAGGGGTAAAAGAAAAAGAACACCTTCATAATTCCACAACATAGAAGGCCAAGGCAGGAGAATCACTTTATTCA
>JADRCC010566961.1:0-11020 GCA_019843855.1 Hylomyscus alleni
GGGAGAATGTTAATTTCACTTCAATTAGGCAAGTTTTGTGGTACCTCAGCCTGCAATATAGGACAGCCACTTTTATAATGATCTTCCACATTAACTTTATCATCACCAGACTTTTGCATAAATGCAACCTTTCATCTTTAAAATGCCAACACTTTTTCAATTTTGGCAACCGTACAGCGCTGCTAATTATTTGCTCATTATGTGTGGTTAACTGATGAATCATTAATAAATGAATGAATGGCTAATATATTTTTATGGTAATTGGAGATATAACTGATTGCAGACTTCCTTAGCTTCTCAAAATGGCACCGAATGAGCAGTGCTGCCTAATTGTATACAGATGAGAGTTATGCCCTGACCCAGCATTTCCCACAATTGTGGTTTGTCCCTGGCAAATTCTCATCAGCCCAGGGTAACAGTTTGCTCCAGATCAGCCCTGGTAGAGGGGAGTCCGTGGCACAATGACCATGCTTCCTCCATTCTCTCTCTGTCACCTAGTCAGTCACTGATGGACTTCATGGCCATTCGCTACCCACTCAAAGGCTAGACTGTGCTTGCTTGGGCATTGACAAGGGCACAGCCGCCATGCTGCCCTAACCAACAACACATAAAGACTGACATTCACACCGTCCCACTGCTACTTGTCTTACTTGGCACACAATGGGGTCGTAGCCAGTGGCCTCCAAGCCCAGCATCTCTGTGGTCCTGGAGTCCAGGGAATAAAACGAGCCAAAGTTCCTGGACTCAGTGTGACTCACCATTCCATGGCTGGTCCGCAGGCTCAGAGACGAACCACTGGATTACCAAAATTATACCCACCGCACTATAAATCAGTCAACACCTACAGTTTAAAACAAGGACTCTGTATTTGTTGACAACTCCCGAGAAAATGAAAGATGATAGAATGCTAGCCAAAGAAGGCTTGTTTAGCCTCATGCAAACAGACGGAAGATCACGTTAAAAATGCAGAGGAGGTTACCAGTTCTTAATTATAATTATTTAACCAGGTGGGTAGTTTCTCCTAATGAACATTTCCATGAAAACAGAATAACTAATGACAGTCTTAAAGAAGCCTTTGTCTTTCCATGTACTAATGACCACATTTATAAATATGCAGCAAGGCCCCCGTGTACACTGCTAATGATAAGTAATTAAGGACAGGCGTGGGAAGCCAGGGAAAAGGGTCATGGTAATGCAAGAGAGGAAATTAAAAATGCAATAAAAATAAGTTGCCTAGAAAAGATTAAATAAACTTGTGGCTTCTCCTCCATCTAGAAAGAAAGAAGGATGGAAGGATGATTTCCTCATTCTCCAGAACAGAGTCCGGCCAGTCACCAGCTCACTGTGTCCGGTCCGTCGCATCCTTGGCCTCCCCCATTAGATTCTGTTTTCAGATGCCGTGCCCCACCCCCACCTCAACACCAGCCCTGCAAAGATGGAGTGAGTCCTCAGTAAAGTTGGCTGAATATCTGACTGAAATGTTCACGATGGATCATCTCTAAACCAAGTGACTGTCATCAGAGAACCTTTGACATCACTCCCAATCCAAGGAACCCTGCCACCCAAGCACTTGGAGCCACTTGAAAGACACCAAGCCTGTCTCTCAGGCTCCATTCAGACTCCTTTCAACATATCATCCCCAAATAGAACAGAAATCTGAGGCGCTAAGGGGAAAAAGAAAAAAGGAAAACAGACTTCGCAAAAAAAAAAAAAAAAAAAAAAAAAAATCATAAAGTTGTGTTTGGGGACGGAATAGGAAGCCCAGCGTTCCCTTTAAGCATTAAAGGCACACCAAATGAGTAAGTGGCCTTCTGGGCCAAAGAGAAGAGGCTTCTGTTTGGATCTCCAAAGCTCTTAAATGAGGGCAATTTTGATTTTCCTTTCAAGTGTCTCCGGAAAGCACCCAAGCCACTGACGATTTTTTTTTTCTCCTTACAAACATTTTAGACTCCTTGATCTCAAGTCTCTGGAGACCTCACATTCCCTAACTGTTCCCGTGGTTAATCCCTTGGTGGGAGAATCATCTTCTGAGGCTGTGTCCCGGGTTAACAAGAAGGCAACCTCGATCTGAAGTGCAACAGCATCTCATGAACATCTCAACTTTGGTGGGGGTGGGAGGGTGGGAGGCATGGGGGTGTTCTTCTTTAATCTGTCTCTATGTCTCTGTGTGTGTGACTCTCTCTGTCTCTCTGTGCCTCCCTCCTTCCCCCTCTGTCTCCCTTCCCCTCTGTCTCCCTTCCCCTGTGTCTCTCTCTCTCTCTCTCTCTCTCTCTCTCTCTCTCTCTCTCTCTCTCTCTCCACTCTCTCTCCCCCCCTAGTTCCCTTAAACAAGTTCTTAGTAAAGTTCTAAGGCAAAACATTCAAGGCTTGGCTGTTTCTGTCTCAAGTCTCCGCAAGAATGCAAATGAATTGTTTGCTGTTTCATAAAGTCTTCAACAAGGCCATACTTCTTCTGTTAGGACGTGGTCATCTGCACATAGCCGACTGCACTCTCGTAAAAGCCTTTTGGTACCTGACACTCAGGCAACCAGGAAGGCTAACAAGGCCTTGGATCGCCGGCCCCGCCTCCGGGGGCAGAGCCTCGCTCCCCTCCTGACCGCACAGCCCATCCAAGGGCCACTCTGCGAGCTTATCCTGACCCCCAGTGGCCAGCACTGTCATCCATACGGCCTGCTCCTGGTTCCCTTTGGGCCAGCAACGCCCTAAGGCTCCTTAGATCCCAGCTTTAATTGACAATTAAAGCAAACTTCAGTTCTCACAGGCATCAGCGAGTGAAATTTCGCAACTTGCAAGTTTCACAATTCAATCCCCTTGAAGCAAAACCGACAGTTTCCCTGAGGTTTCACGCCACACCTCACCATTTGTTGTTTAACTTCCCCCTCAAGTTTCTCTCCCCACCCCACATACACACTTTTATTTTCGAGTCAGTCGTGGAAACAGTTCAATTATGTTTCTAGGGTCCAGCATCCCCGCCTTGCCCGGATGCTGAGTCAGCATGCCTCAGAGGCGGGGGTGTGGGGAGTGGAGGGTGGGTCCCAGGGACCACCCATCCCCAGGGAGTCATTAATGGCTTCCGCCCACCCTCCTGCTTAAATCCCGGCCACCCATAGGATGCAGTCAGCAAACCCGCCTGACCCAGGTATGGAAGGGCTGGCCCGGTTTAGCAACGGAATACAGGATGAGTTTGGCTTCTAGATACTGACTGCCACACTCCGGTTTTAATATAAGTATGTCCCAAATACTGCCTGGGATGCATCTGAACCAAAAAAGTATTTGTGGTTTATCTGAAATTCACATTTTGGACCCACTGCTTTATTGGGTAACCCTAGCAGCAGACAAAGGAGGCTTTTTACCAGTTTTATAGCTCGGATCCCTGGACAGATCAGAGGGCCTGGCTCCTCCGAGAATTAGTGAGAACTTTTGCTTTTTAACTAGTAAGGAAATACAGTGTTGGTTCCTGGATGCCCTGGAAGGGCCTGGTCTGTCTCTTCTGTCCATTCCTGCAATGGTGGCCACCCTCCCCTCCCCCCAGCAGTGGTTCCTACCACCTTCCATCCCACAGCCAACTCTCCAGGCTTCAGAGGTTTCCCCATCTACCACAGAAGTTAAAGCAAAAGTCAAGACCAAGGTAACTACTTTTAGAGGCAACGGATTAATTGCAGCACTGTCTTCAAGAGGTTCAAGAGGCATCCATTCTATATGCACTGCTATGTAAAAGGTGCTTGAAAAACAAGTTTTAAATTACAGTTATTGTCTTTAAAAAAGGGGGGGGGTCTACAGCCTTGGAA
The DNA here is from genome assembly GCA_019843855.1 of Hylomyscus alleni. Taxonomy (NCBI): domain Eukaryota; kingdom Metazoa; phylum Chordata; class Mammalia; order Rodentia; family Muridae; genus Hylomyscus; species Hylomyscus alleni. The sequence goes on from JADRCC010566961.1 coordinate 3,789, forward strand.
ACAGTGTGCAGATCTGCAAGCCACCTCTGCAAGTTTGTCAGTTAAACCAAATGTTAAATGGAAAATATTTGGCGGGGATTTAAAATTAGACCCGACCCACACACATTACTTACAGATGTTTCCATGCAAAGACATGAGATCGAACCACACCAAGTCATAAACCCCACAATGGTGTATTTTTTTTATTCCCAAGTTAATTTTTATTATATAAGTAGCCATATGAAGAAGGTCTTGCAGACTGCTTAAATTAAATATGGAAGACTGGAATCAGCAGCATCCCATATGCATATGGCCCAGCGAATCCCAGCACAGGGCTTCCCGAATCTCATTAACCTCAGTGACTACAGTGGGTTCTGTAATTGTGTGAGTGGGTACTGTGAGAACTCAAGGGGTGACCCTTGGGTTGAAATTATGAGGTAACCTGAAGTGGGCAGGGTCATCTGGTCAAGACTGATCGTGACATTTCTTCTTTATTGTTTCAGTTGGCACTGAAGCATGTTTTTCAAGGGGGGGTGGGTGGGATGCAACTGAAAAATGCCTTTGATAATTTCACTGACAGCAAATAACCCACACACTGTTATTTAATGAGTTCAGGCAGGATTAGCTAACAATAGGAAATATAGTAAAGTGTTTTGATTAGAGCAGGGTTTTTTGTTTTTTTGTTTGTTTTTTTTTTCCTAAAGGGGGAAAATATCCCTTAGGTCAAAGCAGAAGCCACCTACCCCTTGGCTCTGCGGGTGAAAGGACAGGAGGTAGTACAGAGCCGCCAGGAGCTCACCTACATGCTGCCTTTGGGCTGCAAATGGTGATAGGAACACCCCACACTCAGACGTCTGGTTCCTCTTTTGCACAACGAGAAAAAGAAATACTTCAGCGATTGCTCCTCATGCGGCCTCCGGTTGAGATGAATTACCAATTCACAACCTCTTGTGTTTGGAAGAAGCACACTGCGCTCTTTTGAGGCAAGAATCTGGAACCTAAGCTCGTTCAGGCTTTCTTGTTTTTAAGGATAGACAGAGGCCAAAAATCCATTTCTCCCCCTGCTCTGAGCCTTTCAATGGGGAGTTAGTTGGTCACCGTCCGCACTAATAGCCGTGGACCGGTGTGTGTAAAAACACACACACACACACACACACACACAGGGGAAGGGGGGAGTGAGAGGGTCATAAATGGTTGCGAATTGCTCTCCTGCTGAGATGACAGCGGTGCACAGTGGGCCTCAGTGCTCACACTTTGGGAATGGGCTTGTGGCTTCTCCTCACCAGCCTTGGAGGGAAAGGGTGTGCTTCCAAACTGCCACAGAGAAAGAGACCAGCTCTGCTTTCAAAGCGCCAAGCCTGAGAAATTGAAGGAAAGAGATCAGCCCAGGGAGCTAGGTGACAACTGGACCAACCGAAGCCCCAAGCTGGGGAAGCCCCAAGGTGCAGCAGAAGCCAGGGGCACCAAGGACGGAAGTACCAGAAAGTGGAGAAGTTGTTGAACAACTGTGCCTAAAACTTGGGGACAAGTGGTCACAAGGAAGAGCTGTCATGGGAAGACAAAGACACACATTCAGGGACACAGACACACACAGACACAGGCACACACACAGACACACACCTAGACTAGGAAGTTATCGAGTCTAGTAAAGAAGGTAGCATGTGAAAATATGAATGTAGTATAGCGATAGGCAAGCACCCAGAGGTAGCTGAGTCTATCTGGACTCAGAGGTCTCTTCCCAGAGGGGGGAGGGGGAAAGCAACTATACTCTCAGAATGATGTAATATTTGTGGGATCTTCAGAGACCATCCAAGGAAACAGGAAGAAAAGCTGCTGCAGAGAGTGGGGTGTCCAGGACATCAAAAGTACATGAGGACATTTTGAGGCTCATAGACATTTTCAGCAGAAAACAACCTGTCCCAAAACAGGGTCCCCTCAAGGGGGAAGAACAAAGACTCTGGAGAGCCAGAGAGAATGAGAAGCAGAGACCGGGAGAGGAATGGTGGCCTGCTGGATCCAGACAAACGGGAGATCAGGCTTGGGAAACCGAGGCCAGCAAGGGGCCTGAAAAGGAATTATGCTTACACAACACCAATGGGAGAAAAAGACCTTTAGTAATACGAAAGGTAGAAGGCGGGGGTCTAGGTGACTAAATAGGTGACCACTCTCGTAGGAGAGGGAATCTCTCATTCACACCCTGGGAAACTGTCCAGGAACATTTTAGCTCTTTAAAACAGGAAGCTGCGTGAGAATCCTTATCACTCAGTGTTCCCCCGTCAGTTGTACACAGACCCACCACGCCATAGACTCTGGGCACTCATGTGGAATCTAGATACGGACAATGGCTAGATCTTGCTGGATAATGGTCACCGACGAAACTGCACGTGGCTTCAGAGCGCTGTCAAGAACCTTTGCCACATGCCCTTCATCGCCAGGTTGTGAAGGAGACACGCACAGCTAAGTAAAGACGCCCAAGTCTTAGTCCAAGCCTTCAGACCGCATGCCAAGTATTTTTATTACAAACAAACAAAAAAGCAAAAAAACCAAACAAACAAACCGTTAGCATCAGGACATCCAAAGCTTGTGGCGATGCATGGGCGGGTCCACAAGCCTGTTGCCAGGGCAACAGCCACCATATTCCCAAAATCCATTGGGCTCATCTCCCACCTTTACCTGTGCTTCTACGTCACAACCCATATATATATTCGGGGAACACTTCCTCCCTCTCTCTCTCTCTCTCTCTCCCTCTTCTCTTTCCACGCCACTTCCCCCCGCCCCTATTAAACCTCTTACACGTGCATCTGTCCAGGCAGGTGTGTGTTTCCTGACCCGAACCCCGACCGTTTACATCACAAACAAAAAGCCCCAGTACCTTGTGTAAGTTAGTCAGGCAGCATTGCATTCCACAGTGCTGTAGCAGCTGAGGAAATGGCCCCTATTACACTCATAAGGGCAAGTACTGATGATACAAGGTACCCACTTGATAATGCCCTTGTCTCTAAAGTATCTGGGATGAGTGCCTGCCTTACCTTTTTCTGGTGGTTGCAGCCAACCTGACCTTTCTAAGAAAGAGGGTGTCTAGAATCCTCTGGATAGCTGCTCCTGACCATGCTCAGAATTAGAGCTGAATTTTCTTTTGGCAAAATCCAAGCTGGGTGTAGAGACACACACCTTTAATCCCAGCACTCAGGAGGCAGAGGCAGGTGATCGCTCTGAGACCGGCCTGCTCTACCTAGTGAGTTCCAGAGCAGCCAGGGCTGTGTAAAAAGATTCCGTATCAAACAAAACAAAACAAAGCAAACAAATAAAACCACAACAACAACAAACAAATCCTTTTAAGACTTAAGGACACCAAGGTGGTTCTTCTAGCCCAAAGAAACAGGTGACAGATATTTCCCTTCCCTCCCCTCCATATCTGCCCCTTTCTCTTTCTCTCTTTCCCCCTTCTTTTCCTATTTCTTTTACTTTTTCAATATCCGCCCCTAGTGGTACTCAGGATATCCTCACTGTTTTTTAGTTTTGGTTTGGTTTTTGGTTTTGTTTGGTTGGTTGGTTTTTGGGTTTTGGTTTTTTTTGTTTTTTGTTTGTTTTTGTTTTTGTTTTTTCAAGACTGGGTTTCTCTGTGAAGCTCTGACTGTCCTGGAACTCACTCTGTAGTTCAGGCTGGCCATGAACTCAGAAATCTGCCTGCCTCTGCCTCCCAAGTGCTAGGATTAAAGGTGTGCGCCACCACTGCCCGGCCTCACTGTTAAAAAGAGACAGGAGACTCTTCTCTCTGAATTCTTGGCCCCAAGGTCTAGCGTAGAAGCAGGACCATTAAATGTGAGGAGGCTTCTTGTTGAAGGAATAAGGACTTCATGTGAATGTTAAAGGTCGGTTTATGGAGATGGAGATGATGGGTCAGTGGTAAACACATGCTTGTCATAGGTGAGGCCCTGGGTTCAACCTGCAGTGTAAAATAATAATAACAATAAAATGAAAGGCCAAGATGTTCATATGAATCCTGCTTGGGGCTAGAGAGATGGCTCAGTGGTTAAGAGCGTTGACTGCACCTGCAGAGGACCCAGGTTCAGTTCCCAGCACCCACATGGCATTTTCTAGGCATCTGTAACTCAGGTTCCATGAGATCTGACATGGTCTTCTGGCCTCCACAGTACTCCAGGCAAGTACATGGTATACTTATGTGCATGCAAGCAAACCAATCCAGCAAATAGAAATGTTTTGAGTGTTTTAGAGGAGTTCTGATTTTCTATCCTGGTTTCCTATAATAGTAGAGATTTTCCATCTATTTATCCAAAGCGACGAAGCACAATACAGAGACCCAACATTCCTTGTGTAGAAAAATAACACGAATGGCAGATAAGAAAAGGCTTTATTTTACACCTAAGAAACCACCCCTTCTATCCTTGCCTCCTCTGCTTCCCACCCTCCTGAAGGCTTCCTCTATTTCTTACAACCCTGCTTCATTTCAGTCAATCCTGACTCCAGAAGTCCCCATCCAGGTTCACACTGGCCTCACCCCTGCAGAGACCATGCCCTTCCGGTCGGCCATGTTGCTTTCTGCTCTTCCTTTGAGGCTCCCTTGCTGGCTCTAGGAAGCCTTCACGACACTCTGTTCTCAAACCTGCAGCTTGCCAAAGCCCTGAACATATGCTCTGGTTAAATATTGGGAAATTCAACAATCATTTACAAGTCAAGATTGACAAGTCTTAGAGATTGGAAGGGAATCACAGAACTTGGCGGTTCTTAAATATTTCTCCAGCTAGTGACAGCATTGTGAGCTTCGGCTTGTTTGTCAGCAAAATGAGGGTTCAGGAGATTTATTCCAAAGTTCTAGAAGTTCAAGGTGTGGCCAAGGTCAGGCTGACAACCAGCAGAAGAGCCCCTCCATTTACAAGACTACACTCTTCTTTCTATTTTGTGATGACCAAGTATTCAAGCCAAGATGAGTGGCTGGCTTCCTTTTCTTACTTTAAATGTGCAGCAATCTGAAGATAAGGAACAAAATCTTGCTTCTCCAGGCCCTTTATTCTGTGTGTGTGTGTGTGTGTGTGTGTGTGTGTGTGTGTGTGTGTGTTTGACTACATGTATGAATATGTACCACATTCATGCCCAGTGCCTAAAACAAAGACTGTAAGATCCCCCAGAGCTAGATTACATGTTGTGCCACCATCTGGCTGCTGGGGACCAAACCCAGATTCTGTGTAAGATTAACAAATGCTCTTAACCACTGAGCTGTCCCTGCAGCAACTGCCTCATGGCCCTTTAATATAGAGTGGGTACTTTAGTACCAAACTATCTCACCACCTATGTATTCACCGACCCAACCTTCTCTTTATATTTTAAGCACTGAAGTTACCTGGTAACTGCTTCTGAGTGAATGCATGAGTGAATGAATGAATGAATGAATGAATGAATGAATGAATGAATGAGATCCTCCGAGTTTGTGTGTGGTGGTCTGAATCAGGATGGCCCCTCATATATTTGAATGTGTGGTTCCCAGTTGGTGAAGTGTTTAGGAAAGATTAGAAAGTGTGTCCTTCTTGGAGGAGATATGTCACTAAGGTGGACTGTGATGCTTCAAAAGCCAATGCCATCTCCAGTCTCACTCTCTTTCCACCTCCATGCCAGTCTGCCCGCCACCATGCTCTCCAGCATGATGGAAATAAACTCACCCTCTGATACTGTATGCAAGCCTCCAATGAAATGTTTTCTTCTATAAGTTGCCTTGGTCTCCGTGTCTCTTCACAGCAAGGGACAGTGCTTAAGATATGCGTCTTCATGTCAGATGATCACTGATCAAAATGGAATGCCCAAACACCCAACAAGGTTAACCCTCCCAGATGTGCTTGCTTATAGTCCTGTGTCCACTGTCAAACAGCTGTGTCACTCAGGAACTATGGTACTTTATGTTCCCACGTATCTCATCTGTGAGCTAGGATAAAATAGCATCTACCTACCCCATAGGTCACTTTCCTCTGTGTTTAACTGGAATTAAACAAAATAATTCATAGAGAGAACTGATGGCCAATTCATAGAGAAAAATGCCTAATCAACACCAGCTACTGCTACCCCACACTTCCATCTAATATGGCCTCCATTACACATTCCTGTTTAACTTCTTGACTTTCCAGGATGACTGGTAATCCTGTGAGTCTGAGATCTAGGTCTTCTCCATCTTATCTCCAGTACAATGGTCCATTAAGTGGTAGATGGTCAAGAAACATTCAGAAGCATCTATCCAGCCGTGAAGACAAAGTAGCAGTGGGATCAGTGCCTTGGACTACGCAGAGGAGAACAGGGACTGCCCACTCATTCTGTCACTGGAAGAACCGTCACAACTTTTGGCCCCTTTGCTCATCACTCGGGCTTATGATCCCATGTCTTATAAGAACAAAAGACATGTAAGCCGGGTGGAGTAGTGTAAACTTTAAACCCATCTTGGAAGGCAGAGACAGGCAGATCTCTGGGGGTTCAAGCTCAGCTTGAGTTTCAGGACAGCCAGAGCTACATAGTGAGACCCTGTATTGAAAACACAAAAACAGCCACACAGTGGTGGCACATACCTTTAATCCCAGCAGTTGGGAGGCAGGTGGATTTCTGAGTTTGTAGCCAGCCTGGTATACAGAGTGAGTTCCAGGACAGCCAGGGAGGGCTATACAGAGAAACCCTGTCTCGAAAAAAAATCAAAAAAGAAAAAAGAAAGAAAGAAAGAAAGAAAGAAAGAAAGAAAGAAAGAAAGAAAGAAAGAAAGAAAGAAAGAAAGAAAAAAAGAAAAAAAAAAAAAAAAGGAAGGAAGGAAGGAAGGAAGGAAGGAAGGAAGGAAGGAAGGAAGGAAGGAAGGAAGGACAAATGACATAGGAGCCCATTCACAAAATGATTACAGCACTGAACCCAACCTAGCTGCCGGGCTTTGATTTCTGTTCCACCACACACCAGAGCGCCAACTTGTGCTACTTAACGCTGGAGCCTCTTTTTCCATCTGTGAAGTAGAATAATTGGAGCATCTACCTAGACGAGTCTTATCAAGAAGTCCTGGTGTGCCGGGTGGTAGTGGCGTATGCCTTTAATCCTAGAATTTGGGAGGCAGAGGCAGGCGGATTTCTGAGTTCATGGCCAGCCTGATCTACAGAGTGAGTTCCAGGACAGCCAGGACTACACAGAGAAACCCTGTCTCAAAAAACAAAACAAAACAAAAAAGTCCTGGTGTTAGGCAAAGGTCAAACAAAGGTCAGTCAATGAGGCAGCTCAGT
>JADRCC010566962.1:0-15213 GCA_019843855.1 Hylomyscus alleni
TGTCATTCTGAAAATAATGTATAACCAAAAATAGCACTAGAAAGATCTTGTGTCTTTTTCCTTTGCTTATTTGTTTGAAAAGAGGTTTTATATAGCTCAGACTGGCATCTTAACTTGTTATACATTAAAGGGTGACCTTGAACTCCTGATTCTCCTGTCTATGCCTTCCAAGTACTGGAGTTGCAGATGTGCACAATCATGTCCCCAATTTATGGGGATCTTAGAGATGAAACATGGTACTTTGAACATGGTAGGCAAGCATTCTACCAACTAAACATGCCCTCCTCATTCATCTTAATACTTGTGATTTCTCTAAAGTTAATATAATTTGTACAATGAAAACAGAACCTAAATGAATGCATTTGTTACTCATGATGAGTCTGTCAAAGTACACATAAAGGATACAATCTGTTACATCAGACTGTTAACCATTCTCAGATTCAACATACTCACATATACATTCATCTGTGTTGATTTCTGTATCACATATATTTATGTATTGTAAAATCCTTCTGCTTTCACAAATATCTACTATTCCAATTATGCATATTCTGTTCAAACACATGAATGACCTTTATCTCCAATAACACATAGCAAACTGTCTATTACCAACAATACATTTTCTTTCTTGCTAAAACAGATCCACACAAAGTATCTTCAAAAATTGTTAGTTCATATCAGAAGGGGATTTTCTACAAAGTGAAGTTAGTCCTTAACTTAAAACACGGTACTAGAAATTGACTTAAGTGAGCTACTCCCCCATGTGGCCATGATAGTAATTTAAAATAAGAGTTATTCCACTATGGACAATATCAGAAAATTTGACATTAAGATGATTACTGCTATAACGAGCTATAGAATAAAATAATAAAAAGAATAATTAACAGAAATATAAAGAAACATAAAAATGCAAAATAATGAAATACAACAAATAATGGTAAATATGTATCACAAGTATAAGTATATATTTATAGATAAATATAAACATACACAATAGCATGAATAAATGAACGAATGGGACAGAATTCTACAGTATCATAGAATAAAAACTAGATACAACCAAGTTTTAATGGCGTTAGAGGCACCTGATAAAACAAAAGGGAACAATCTACCTTAAAATACGTTTTGTATACACCATAATTCTAACCAAAATGAAATCTGAAGTGATTCTGCTCATACTCCAGTGTTATAGATGATGCCTGAGCTTCTGCAGTTAAGCCTTGGCTACGGTCAAGTTCTAGCTAGGCTGAGCTACATTAGACTTTATCTTAAGAGATAGTGGAGAACATGGAGGAGGACAAGAAGGAGAAGGTGGAAGAGGAATGAGATGGGGGAATAAGAGAAGAAGCAGGAAGAAAGAGGACAGAGGATGGCAGTAAAGGAGGAGAGAAAGGAGGAGCAGAAGAGGTAGAAGATGAAAAGGAGAAAGTACAATAGCAGAAACAGTGTAAAGGGTATTATAAGAAAATGCCATCTGAAAACTGAATTGGAGTCTAGACAACATATCATTGTTCTCATTTTAGCTAACAAACCTTTGGGTAATGGCTGAAAATATTTTACCTTGAAATTTGATTTGAATAATGCCAATAAATTCTTGATCTTAGAGCATAAGCTATTGGTATTCTGTTCAGAAAAATTTCCCCTGTGCCCATGTGTTCAAGACTCTTCCTAACTTTGTTTTCTATTAGTTCCAGTGTATCTGGTTTTATGTGGAAGTCCACTATCCACTTTGAGTTGAGCTTTGTACAAGGAGATAAGAATGGATTGATTTGTATTCTATAACATGCTAAGCATCAGTTGAGCCAGCATCATTTGTGGAAAATGCTGTCTTTTCTCCAATGGAGTCTAATATAGCTGTCTCCTGAGAGACTCTGCCATTGTCCAACTAATACAGAAGTGAATGCTCACAGCCATCCATTGGACTCACAGCACAGGGTTCCCAGTGAAGGAGATAGAGAAAGGAACCAAGGAGCTGAAGGGGCTTGCAGCCACATAGGAGGAACAACAATATGAACCAACCAGTAACCTCAGAGCTCCAGGGACTAGCACCAACCAAAGAGTATACATGGTGGGACTCTTGGCTCCAACTGCATATGTAGCAGTGGATGGTCTAGTCAGTCATCAAGTAGGGAAAGGCCCTTGGTCCTATGAAAGCTCTATGCCCCAGTGTAGGGAAATGCCAGGGCCAGGAAGTGGGAGAGGGCAGGTTGTTGAGCAAGGAGAGGGGGAGGGATTTTCTTTTTGGAGGGGACATCAGGAAAGGGGATAGCTTTCGAATGTAAATAAAGAGAATATCTAATAAAAAATAATGCCAATAGATTAGATGCCAAGAGTATTTCCTTGTTCATTTTCTGTTAAAATTTCAAAAGTAGAGTGATTGTATGCAATAATATCTCATTTATAAGAATCATATAATGAAAGATTCAGGCACTGTACTGGCTGGTTTTATGTGTCAACTTGACACAGGCTGGAGTTATCACAGAGAAAGGAGCTTCAGTTGGGGAAGTGCCTCCATGAGATACAGCTGTGGGGCATTTTCTGAATTAGTGATCAAGGGGGTAGGGCCTCTTGTGAGTGGTGCCATCCCTGGGCTGGAAGTCTTGGGTTCTATAAGAGAGTAGACTCAGCAAGCAAGGAGAAGCAAGCCAGTAAGGAACATCTCTCCATGACCTCTGCATCAGCTCCTGCTTCCTGACCTGCTTGAGTTCCAGTCCTGACTTCCTCTGGTGATCAACAGCAATGTGGGAGTAAGCTGAATAAACCCTTTCCTCCCCAACTTGCTTCTGGGTCATGATGTTTGTGCAGGAATAGAAACCCTGACTAAGACAGGCACCATGAAGCATCCTTTTTACAGATCAGAAAATGTAGATAGAACATGACCAGATAAGATTTTAGAATACTGGTCCTGGTTTTTTGGAGACTCTGAGGGGACAATACACCAAGAGGTAACAAACATAGGACAGTAATTTGTGAAACTGTTGTATTTTCTCAAACTTCCAAAATATTTTAAAATGAAATGTTTTAAAATAGAAGACACATAATAGGAAACTTTAATTCTTCAACCATGTGTTCAATGCTTTTTAAATAAAAATATAATTTCATTATACTCCACAAATTGCAAGGTACCAATATCGAAGTTACAGTATGGGGTTTGTTGGTTTTTTTTTCAGATATGTTCTTAATTAATATTTTTTGAATAATTGAATAAAAAGATTTAAAATTAAAAGAAAATGTATATGAGGTAGGAGAATAAATTAAAGAGAAAATAGAGAGGGAGAGGAAACAGGAAGTAAGTTAATACTCAGAGTGAGTTAGTCATTGTACCATACGATCTATAGAAAATACAGGCAAATGCGCCAGCAAATTCATATGTTCACATTAAAAATGTGTTTGTATAAAGATGCAAATAAATGTGTGTGTGCACAATATTTCTTCATACTGCAAACATTATATTTTTCTGAATATGATAAGTGAATGGAAATGATACTGAAATCCTTTTATTTTTGTTTGATTCTAGGTCTTCCTATGTAGCCCAAGCTGACCTCAGTATTGTGGTCCTCCTATATAAAAATAATTTCCCAAGTATGTTAAAAAATACTGCAAAAATGTGCTTTTTGGCTTTCAACTTTGGACACAGATGGCTAGGGCAATATATTTCATGAAATAGTATCTTCTCCTTTTACTTTGAATCTAAGAACATTTACTCTGCAGTGAATTAAAGACAAAGAAAAACTACCACAATTTTTCTTTACACTTGGTTTTCTTTCTCTTCTTGTGGAAAATCCTTTTCCACAATTTGTAGAGATCTCTTAAGGTTCCAACACTTACGTCATTATTTTATGACAGTCTTTATTCTCTATTAATTGTGATTCTTATTAATTGTGGTATTATTTTTCCTCTATGTCGCTCAACTGAAAAGATACAGTTTTATTTCAGGCTAATGACCTTTTGCAAGAGTGATTTCCAGGCTTAGTCCCACTAAAACCCTCATGAACCTTAAGATTAAAAAAAAAACTGACTCAATTTCTGCTGAACTAAAAGCTTTTTCCTTTCTAGACACCACTTTGGCTTCTGAAAACCACTATTAATGTCTCAATGCACTTTTGTGAGGATCTAAACACAAATACACTCTTGAGTGCAAAAGCAGCTGTGAGGCGCGATCATGAGCTAAAGGGTTTTCATTTTTAGTGCTGTACCTCCTTTGTCAGAATTTTTACTTTCTTGAAATTTAATGCAAAAGCATGAGACTTTTTATGGCTGATACATAATGTATGATAGTCCATAAATCTGGACTCTGTCTGGCACCAGACATGTATAAGAACCAAGGTATTATAAATTTACTACAGTGGGTGATTTTAATAGCTCTACACAGTGTAAGTTCAGGGCATTACAGCTTTGGGATGTTTCTAAACTTTCTAAGTTAAGGCCATTATGTTGCTTTCACCTATTTAAGTAGAGATAAACTAATTGGAAAGTCATTTAGTCTATAATTTCTTGATTTATATACTTTCTCTTACAACACAGGCAGTTAAAATTCCAATGATATTCTACATCATAAATCTTATACATTTTCTCATATTGCCAAAACAAGCTGAGAGCAGTTAGCTCTTTGGAAGCACAATTATAAGAAACTTGGACTAACTAAGAATGTTGCTATATTCCTGAAATGTCAATACTTCGGACACTAAAGGCAGGAGGGTTTCAAACATATACTGGGACCCTTTCTCAAACCTGTGCCCACAAAAATCTCATTGTGATAAAGAGACTTCTAAATTTTAAAAAAGGAGGAATTTATAAACCAAGGGGAGGAGAGTCTTTGGCTGTTGTGTACATGTCAAAATCAAGTAAAAAATTAGAAAAGGGGCCTTATTCAAGTTTTCAGGTCTTATATGTTTCAAAAATATCCTGAATTATTTTGGATAAGTTCAGATTTAAAATGTATTGAGTTTAAGCCTTTGATCCAAGACTTAATATTATAAGAAGTTGAACAAAGTAATAATTTCCTAAGGGTGTTGGCTAAAACTGAAACTATAATTACTCCCTTCACCTATTTTACAGGTATAAGAAACCAATTTGAAATACATATGTAAATATTTTAATATTGGAAGGTGCTTAAAAAGAGTTATCAATAACAAAGACTAATTATCTGTTAATATTAGTTAGTTTAGTTCCACTTTGCATCTATATTCTTCAGCAGGTAATATATGCAGGCTTACTGTGGTCTTTATTCATCATTTTTGTGGAAAAAGCAACCTCAATGTATAACAAAGGGTCAGAAACAACATCTCATGTAGAGGGGAATATGGAAGGTTTCACCTCAATGATCTTGTGCACAACTTTATATTTAGAGAACATATACTTAAAGATTCATAGAAGAGTGTTTCTGTTATAGAGAACATTATACACACACACACACACATAAACACACACACACAAAATTTCCATGAGACAAAATTAAACTTTGATTTTGTTTTAATTTTTAGAAATGTAATGTACATTTTTACTATTTACTCTCACAAGTCACTTTCTTTATACACAGAAAGAGAACAAACAGATAGAGCTGCAATATAATGGAAAGCAAATACTGTACATGAACCTGGTCAAATAGTACAGAATAAAGTATGAAGTGATTCAGGGAGGCCTCAGAGCAAAATGTGTGCTGAAATCTTTTAGGCAGGGAAACTTTCCAAACTTAATGAAGTACATGTTGAAAAGATATATACCAATAGCAACCATAAGTCTAAGTTTATTATAGACATCTTCTCTTCAAAAGCCACCTCATGTGCTGTGCAAGCATCCAAAAGAGGGGAGCAACCAACTGCCTTACCCAGCTGTGACACCTATGAACCACAACAATGATCAATATCCCTACGGGTGTAACAGTGGCATGCGTACCTTGGAAATAACCAATAACTCTCTACTTGGACTCAAGATCTGTTCAACAAGAGGAATATTATGTCTGGTACTAGAAATATGCCCAACTACACAGACATAGTAAAATCATCTTGGAGGAGAACCTATAAACACTACTTTGATAAAGCAGTAATCTCTAACTGCAATCAAAACACTTCTATACACAAAGACAAATGTGGGAAAAAGGGATTTCAAATGTGTAGCTCCCTAATGAGGATGGAATTAAGGGAGTAAGGAAGTGATTTCTCCTGCCTCTACTCCTACTCTCCTCATCAAAAACCACACCAGAAAAAAAAAAAACAATAGAATAATATCTACATCTTTCTGCATATGACATGTTAATATGCCAAACAAGAAATCAAAATGATGTTTCCCAACCTTCTGTGTAGATATATGACAAGAGTTTAGATTCCACAGTCCTAACATATCTGTAATAAAACATCTCACAGTGGGGCCTCACAAGGAGAATTGCATGACGTGCAAAGGATGATTCTCGCTGACGTGTTTTAAAGACCAGTCTCAGAAATCTCATGATGAGAATGGCCTTGAAATTTACAAATTATTCTGAATTCTAAAGGTTGGTGAAAGTTACAAAATCAATGACGCTGGTAAAGACTTCATGCATTCCGGACACAGCACTTAGAAGATTTTTAGCTGGATCTGATATAGAAGATGCCTTCCTGAGGACTAGTTTTCATTATACCCAAAAGCAATATGCTAGTGTGCAAGCTGCCAAAGAAGAAAGTAGTCAGTTATCCTCAACTCAGTTGTGATGGTTATGACCCACAGCAATTAACATCATGGAAAGATATATCCTTAAAGCTGTACTCTTGTCACCTTTATCTTGGTAGTAGCAGCAGCTGTTTTGTTGGACTTAAGGCCCACTCAATAGAGAGAAATATTGCCTGGAAATGGATGACTAGCCTTATATCTGGGGACAAAGAGATCATGGATCATAGAGGAGAACTTACTATTATCACTTTACTAAGACAGTTCTAATTTCATTCTAAGAACTTATCCTAAAACCCACAGATGAGTGGAGCTTTTAACCTTTGCCTAACAAGCTTCTCTTCACAGCAAATGAAGACCACCACAGAAAGTCACAACTCTTCAAAATGAGTGCTAATTCATGACTGATAGGTCTTCATAACATATATATATGGCCAGGCAGTGGTGGCCCATGCCTTTAATCCCAGCACTTGGGAGGCAGAGGCAGGCAGATTTCTGAGTTCGAGGCCAGCCTGGTTTGCAGAGTGAGTTCCAGGACAGCCAGGGCTGCACAGAAAACCCTGTCTCAGAAAAAAAAGTTTATATATATGCCCACACTTATCACACTGAACTCTCTACTCTTCTCTCTCTGTCTCTCTCTGTCTTTGTCTCTCTCTGTCTCTGTCTCTCTCTGTCTCTCTGTCTCTCTCTCTCTCACACACACACACACACGCACACACACCAGAAACGTGTAAAGTGTTTTGTTTTTTTTTTGTTGTTTAATAGAAGTCTTTTTCCATCTTTGCAGAAATTTTCCTCTCCAGTGACACTGAACATTTAATTTATCTAATTACTCATCTGTAAACTAAGTCATTGTTAATTCTGCTTTTCTACTTGTGTGTGTGTGTGTTTTACTCTGTCTTTGTTTGAGAAAGGATCTTCCTATGTAAATCAGGCTGGCTTGGAACTATATAGCCCTAGTTAGTCTCAAACTCATGACAATCTGTGTGCCTCAGCATCCTGAGTGCTGGATCCAGAGACATGAGCCCTGGAGCCCAACATTGTACTATCTCCTTACATCTTCCTCTCTAAAAGCCTTTTACTATCTCACCAGTAACAAGTCCAGTTATCTCTGTATGCAAATGGATATCTAGAAAACTTGTTGAATCTACTATTCTTTAACTTACAAGCTGATGAAAAAGATGTTTAATTATTCTCCCTGCTTGCATTTGTATGACATCTCAAAACAAAATTAATAAATTGTTCAGTGTTTTGTGACCCCTTCAAAAATGTCCAATCACATCTTTGCACAACTTGCAAACATATGTGTCACTTTCTTTAGATTGGCCCATTTCTGGCTGTAGTTCTAACCTATTAATTATGGAAAAGACATTTTGCTCACTTAAGAAAATATTGATTTTTAACAATAAATACTATGATGTTTCTATGTGAAAGCTTTAGTGGTTTCCTATTGTGGTTCCATCCTGTAGTGAAATGTTCTGTTTGGGTCATGTGATACAGACTCGTGTGGTGAGGCCAGCTCATGTGACAAGACCTTGGAAGGAGTCATGATGTTTGGAGAAGGTATAAATAAGACTCAGTGGACAGTGATGGGACCTTTGCATTTCTTATTGGTTTTGCACCTTTGCCTTAGCTGACCTTCACTTCATTGAGAAAGGCACAGCAGAGAACTTTTCCTGGCACCCTGGCTGGTCCTGGTGGCTCCCACTTACTCTAGACCTGGATGTTTCTGTTGGATCATTTCACCACTGCTCTTGATCTGTGTTTGCTATCCTGACACTACTGAAATAGGCTGCTGCTATCCTGACAAATGGAGAATGAAATTGCCCCAAAGAAACACCTCTAAACAGGTCCATATCCCCTTTTCCTATTTGCCGTCTTGTCTCCCCATCTTTGGACAGTAGGCCAGAAGGGGGTTCAAAGCATTTAAAAGCCCTTATTAAAAGTAAGTTTTAAAAGGTCTAAATCTATACCACCCAATACAGTTATTCAATCAGGGACTCTGTTCTGGATTATAGATGCCTCCATCTTCCCTGAGCTTTGTCTTCTAATCTATTCCCCTCCCTCATAAGTTATTGTTACACATTGGCTCCTTCTGAGTCTACTTCAGACATACTGGACAAGAATTCTTAGTATCCTAGAATATTATACTTCTTTAAAAATAACACTCTGTTTATTTTTGGAAACTCAGTGTATACACTCAGTGCATTTTAATAATATTCACCCCTGCTAATTGGCTTATCTCTGTGATGAGATCCCATAAAATGTTCCTATCCCAACTGCGTATTTTTTAAAGAAATAATTAGTAACCCACAGAGTTTAATTAGTGATGCCCATGTGTACACAGGTATGAAGTCTTCCACTGTAGCATGGTCAACCTACCCATGCCCACACCCTGAAGAAAAGTGACCTTTCACCCTGGTCTCCCTATGGCTAATTCCATCTTTGTTTTCATCTTTTTAAAGAATTGTTCCTCCAGGTTACTCTTGTTTTTCAATGCAAATTAATTTCACAGCCATTATCCATCAATGCCCTGAACTAATTTTTAGCTGTTTATAAAGTTCCATAACACCTGAGACCTTTTCATTAGAGAATTTCTATTGTTTACTGTTTCACTACCAGAATGCAGAACAGGGCCTCGTGGAGGACAACAGCAGGAATGATGGCTAGAAATGTCTCATAGTGAATTTTGTTTACTCCCTGTAGAAGTTATAATGTCCAATAAATTGTGCCTTTCTACTTGAATACATACTTGATATTTCCAAAGTGTGATTTTTTTAAAAAAAGAAAACTTCAAATTCAGATATTTTCATGCTATGTTCTACTCGTTTTTATGTTTCCAACATGCTGCAAAACATTGCTCTAAATATTTTCCCAGTTTGGGTGAGTGCTATTAATTTATAAATCCGTCTTAGAGCCTGTGTTGGTATAATCTCCATCACTCTTCTGTTTGGACATACAGACTTTGTTATGATACTGAATGTCCCTTCCTATTTTGAAAAGATAATTTAGGAAAAATCATCACAACCACAAACTGCAACTGTTAGGATACCCGGGTATAAGGACAGAAACCAGTATTGGTTTCACTGGACTTTTATAGGTGTTTGAATCCATTCAACTCCTTTCCTATGTTGAACAAGCTGAGTGCTGCCCTTTCCCCTTAGTCCAGATGTCAGATGTAATCATCAACCATAGTGTGTCTATCTCTCTTTTGAAACCAAACAACATGAGGAGTTTACAAACTTCTATTCACTTCAGATGTCTGTACTTCATTCAGGGTCCCTCACTGTGAGCAACCAGGTTTTCTAAGCTGTCTGTCCCTTTCAGGTTGTCTAGTTTTTGCATTGTATCATATGTGTGTGTGTGTGTGTAGGAATGAAACAACTCATTTTCTCAAAATACTTTTCTTTTTTGAAGACAGGTGCTGTGAAGAATACTTGGGATACAGCATTTAGGAAAGCCAGGAACATATATCACGCACAGATTACATGCCAGCTGATTTCACTATTGAAATATCTTTCTCATGATCATTGCTTTTGCATAATCTTTGCCTTCATGCTCCCTGTAAGTCACTGTAAGACTTTGAAGTGGTTAGATGAGTGTAAGCCAGATACATGAGTTCCATACCACAAGAAGATCCAGAGCAGCTGTGCAGGTGGCTGAAAATGGATAACACAGGGGCAGAGAAATGACAGGCACTGACGATTGGGGTGGTGGCCATGGTGGAGGGAGTGGTGATGTGTGCATGTGTCCATATGTGTGTGTATATAGAAGTCCAAAATCAGCTTGGAAAAGAGCTTCAATAACAAATCCAAATCTTCCTTGAGGGATGGGCATCTCTTATATTATACTCCAAGCCAACACACAATATAACTTGATTGGAGTTTTATTTCCTGAAAAGGAAATAAATTATATTTCATCTTGCATATTCAAATCATTCATATTTTAAAATACATAAAACATGGATTCATTTCTCTACATCACATTCTTTCTCCACCTTCTCGTAATCAAACCAGTATTTGTAGAACAGTTAGCATATTCAAATGAGATTACTAGTGAACTAAGTTTGGCTCCTGCCTGCCTGTGTGGCTTTTCTCAAACCATATATTTCACTTGAAATATATGCAATCAATGGTCACATAAATTTTCCTCCGGAAACCACATGGTGATTCAAGCATATGGCAAAGGAAGTTCTGAGTATTTAATCTGCCAAGCCTGACCTCAAACTTCTAGCTAACAGATTGCTGTGTAATTTTTAATTAAGTCCTCATCCTTACAAAGGTTTGTTATAGATGTGATATGAACAGCATACCATGGCATATTCTCCATATGGCTCATGTTTAACTACAGATTCTCTTCAATGGAGGTTACATATTGGCATTATTTCACTTGAGCCATTAAATTTCTTAACTACCTGGAGCTCACTGCCCAAAACGTTTTTAAATAAAGGCTACCTTCAGAACAAATAGCAGCAAAGGGGAAATGATCTGATATTCCTGGTCTCTGTGTCGTTTTGCTCAGAGGCGAACATATCCTGTTTATTGCAACTGTGATGATATTTGTGTCATCTCAACACATCGTTCCACTATCACAAATGGACAGACACAGCTCAGCTTGAAAAGAATCCTCTTTTCCTATATTTTTAATTTCAAACAGAATGTTGATACAATGCCGAAAATATGTAAAATTGGTATTTATTGAATTTTTTAATGTTATTGCATGTAAAATAGAATATTTTTGAATAAAACTAATTAAAGAATGAACAATTTGTAAGGGATAATTATTTTACTGTTATTCTACTAATACTGGTACAATAATGTTTTACTTATTACAACTTTTGAAAAGAAAGTCAGATTTATATCATTAATATCTTTCAATTTGTCTCCTTACAATTTATTTTTTATTTTGACAGGTGTGTTGGTGTAAACACATTTGCACATGAGTGGATGATTATACATGTGTATGTGGGTACATGTGTTTACATGCACATGTGAGTAGAGGCCCAAGTTTGATGTTGGGGCCCAGCCTTGGTCACTTTTCCACCTTAACTAATGAGGCAGGCAGTGTGTCTCAGTCAAACCTGGAGCTTATCAAAGTGGCTGGTCCTGATAGCCAGCTTTCTCTGGGGTTCCCTGTATCTAACTTCTGAGTATGCAATTGCAAGTTGGTTGCTGTGCCCAGTGGCCTTTAAGAGGATACTGGGCATCTGAACCTGAGACCTCATACTTTCGTGGCAAGTATTTTAACCTCTCCCATCCCGACCCTCACATCATCTCTTCAGCCTCAATCATTTTTTATAATTAACAAATTATAGAAAATAACAAGTGAATTTGTATGCTATTAATAGTTTGTTATCTAACTTAGATTTTGAATTATAGATAAAGCCCAGAAAATGAAAAAAGAAACTTCAGCATTGCTGCTGGTTCTTCTCTATACACAATGAAAACATGTAAAATAGAGAGATTATTGTCACATCAATAACTCAAATTAACTTCCCTTTGTTACCAAAGAATGCCTTCTACTTACTGGGAAAAGAAACTACATGCTCCAGTCTGAATCTGCCTCAACAGTTAGACACACGCTCAGGAGAAAATGGAGGCTATGATCAGTAGGAGAAGCATAGCCATTTAATACTAAATAAATTACAATTTGCATAAAATGCCCAAGAAAATTACTCATACTACAAATAATATCAGACTGAATCACACATAGGTCAATATTTAAGTATTTAAATATAATTAAGCTATTCTGTAAACAATTTAGAGGAAAATAGAAAAGAATATTTGTATTGCCTTGCGATAGAGATAATCTTTCTGGATAAAACTCGCATCTTGGGAAAGTACTGAAATGCTTGATTGGATGAAAATTGTAGTACCTTTTGTGGCCATTTGAGCATGGTTCGAGCACCTGTGAGTACAGTCACACATACTTTTACTTCTAACAGTCAAGTGCTAAGTGAGGAGCAGTTCTCTGTTCCAGTCAACCCTGCAAGACTCCACTTAGATGGACTAAAACAGAGAACAGAGTGGAGACTACAAAGTATTTGTGTGACAGGCTTGTAACAGAGTATTGGACATGGAACTTTGAATCCATACTGTAGCCCTCATTCAAAAGGGAGGCTTTGGGCCATAATATAAACATTGAATGCAATGATGTAAAGAAGTAACATATTTTTCAATACCATGACTTAAATTCTAAATGGATCTGTTTGGTGACTGGTATGAAATGGAGAGCAGCAGAGAGTATTTACAAAGCATCTCTCTAAGGTGACCCATGCTGTTCTGGCAAATTCTCCACAGGTTCTATGGTGAGAAAATGTTCAGTGTGTTTCCTTTATCTAAAGACCAGTGAGAATGGCTTACCCAGGCTCAGGGTAGAGACTGCTGGTGCCTGACATTTGAAGGGGACAGTTGTGCCTGGTGTAGGTATCACACCGGTGGGCAATCTCGCAGGTGGCAGAAAGATCCTGGGGAACTGCCCTGTCATTAAGATGCACATATTCTTCCAGATTATAAACTCAATAGGAGAAAGCATGAGACATCAGAGTAATGTGTTAAGTTCTATAAGGGACAGGGTCTGAATGGATTCTGGGATCAAAAGAGAAGAGAACACATGTAAAGCTACATAGGCCAGACTTATTTAACTATCTGTCAGGGACCCAGAAGGGGATAGGATTGTCACATAAAAAACAACAGAGTCGAGTAATGTGGACCCCTGGGGCTCTTAAGAGTCTGAATCACTAACAAGAAAACATACACTGGCTGGACCTAGGCCCCCCCACGTATATGTAGGAGATGTGAAGCTTGATCTTCATGTGATTTCTGAACAACTGGAATGGGGCTATCCCAAAAGCTGTTGCCTATATGTTGGTTATGTTCTTCTGCCTGGGTTGCCTTGCCTTGCCTCCGTGAGAGAGGAAGCACCTAGCTCTTCAGAGACTTGAAGTGCCAGTGTGGTGATACCCAGCGAGCCCCACTCCTCAGAAAAGTTGAGGAAAAATGCAGGAAGGATTGTTGGAAGTTTTGACCACTGGAAGCGGGGATAATGAGTGGGATGTGAAGTCAATAAGTAAGAAATAATAAAAATAAATTAAAAAGAAAATACAGGAAAAAAAAACAAAAAAAAAATGATTCTCTCTTGTGGAAGTATGCATCAATTAAGAACTTTGCATAGTCAGGTGTGATGGTTCACGCTTATAACTCCAGCTTTCTGAGAAGAGATGCAGAAGAATGAGGAATGTAAGCGCATGCTTGGACTGCATCAGACTCTGTGCATAAAACAAAAATAGCACAAAAATCAGCAAGAAGTGCGCATTAAGAACTCTCTGCATAGTTCCCTTTGCCTGTACCTTTTCTTTCTTTCCTTGGTACTGCAGACCTCAGAGGTGCAAGAAACTGACTATATGAGTGCATGGAGTCTAGAAGAAAGAAATAGCCATCCCCAAAGCCTTTGCCCACACAGTGGCTCCCTCTGCAGTACAAGTCAGTATCTCACACCACTTTTTAACACTTGCCAATAGTTTGCTCTTCACATACTCTGTATTTTTTAAATCTGTATTACTTATATTAGATATATTAACTAAAAAATTGCCAGAAATGTCATCACATTTCTGGTTTTTCACTTGTTTGTTTTTGTTTGTTTGTTTGTTTGTGTGCAGTGGGGCGTGGATGGATGAGTGATAGGGAAAGCATGTCTTGCCATTAAATAAGCAGGAAAGTGAAAAAGTAGGGATAAAATAGTTGCTTAAAATTCAACACCAAAGTCTTGCCTACACAGGAAAATCTTGTAGTTATGAAATATACATGGAGCAAAAGAAAGTGTAATTCTACAACTCCTGAAGTCTGTCTGAAGCTCCAGATCATTTACTGAGAAATATAGATTAGTTCCAGAGATGTCATTCATCTCTAAAGTGCTGACCTAACATTCACAAGGCTTGGGATTTGATTCCCAGAGCTATTGGAGGAGAGAGTGTAGCAAGGAAGAAGGGAAGGAGGGAAGGAGAAATGGAGTGGCAGACATAGAGAGAGAGAAAGTAATATAAATGAGTAATACACCATTACATTATGTTCAACTCAGTTTTCTATGAAAAGCAGTATGAGACAAGATTTATCTTGACCTATTCATTTCATCAGAACAATTTGACTCACTAAGTAAAGTACAATGTTCACAACGTTGTAAAGAAATATTGTGCTATGGATAGAACTGTAAACTGCGTTAGACCTTTCACAAGTGAACTAGGTAGAGGTGACTGAATTTTAAAGGAGTAGTGGGCTTTGGCAAAAGGGCTTTTGGCTAGAAATCCCTTTTAAGCAATTTTTTTTTCTACTAGATGTAGCCATCTGTGCTTTTGATTAGTGTTTTCTCCAAGAACTGTGCTAGAAAGTTGAAAAATGTACCAAAGGATAAAAGACAAAGAGAAGCCAGAAAATATATATAGTCAAGCAATTTCCTGTTAAGTGAGTGAAACACAGGTGATGGGAGAATAGGTCAGGGTGAGTGCTGTGGCAGCTAAAGGAAGTTAAAAATGCAGGATGATGTGGGGAAAGTGTGAAGTCTGGCCATGAGGATGTG
>JADRCC010566965.1:0-20858 GCA_019843855.1 Hylomyscus alleni
TTTTTTTTTTTGTGCCAATGAGTTCAAGGCTATTCCAGTCTTTCTCTCTTTTCAGGCTTTATACATCTAGTTTTATGTTGAAGGTTTTGATCCATTTAGAGTTGAGTTTTGTGCAGGGTGATATGTATGGATCTATCTTGATTCTTCTACACGCAGCCATCCAGTTTGATGCTATCTTTTCCTCTCTTAGTGTCTGTACTAGCTGGTTTTGTATGTCAACTTTACACAAGTTGGAGTTATCACAGAGAAAGGAGCCTCCCTGAGAAAATGCCTCTATAAGAGCCAGCTGTAAGGGATTTTTTCAATTAGCGACCAAGGTGGTGCCATCCCAGGGCTGATAGTCCTGGGTACTCTAAGAGAGCAAGCTGAGCAAACTAGAGGAAGCAAGCCAGTAAGCAACATTCCTCCATGGCCTCTGCATCAGCTCCTGCCTCCAAGTTCCTACCCTGTGTGAGTTCCTGTCCTAACTTTGGTGATGAACAGCAATGTGGAAGTGTAAGCTGGATAAACCCTTTCCTCCCCAGCTGGCTTCTTGGTCTCGATGTTTTGTGCAGGAATAGAAACCCTGATTAAGACAGTGTGTACCTCTGGCTTTTAAAAAAATAGGGTATCCATAGGTGTGTAGATTTGTCTGCATCTTCAGTTCAGTTCCAATGATCAGCATATCTGTCTTTGTGCCAATACCATGTTCTTTTTATTACTATAGCTCTGTAATACAACTTGAAATGGGGGATGCTGACACCTCTAGCAGTTCTCTTATTATTCACAACTGTTTTAACTATCCTGGGTATGTGTCTGTATTTCTATATACAGCTGAAAATTATCCTTTCAAGACCTGTAAAAGGTTTGTTGGGTATAGTAGTCTGGGCTAGCTAGCATCTGTGCTCTGTTAGAGTCTGTGTATATCTGTCCAAGTCCTTTCTGGTTTTAGAGTCAACATTGAGAAGCCAGGTGTTATTTTAGTAGGTCTGCATTTATATGTTACTTGGTCTTTCCCCCTTGCTTCTTTTAATGTTATTTTTTCTCTTGTTGTGTGTGTAGTTTTTTGGTTACTATGTGCTGAGGGACTCTCTTTTCTGGTCCAGTGTGTCTGCTGTTCTGTGTGTTTCTTGTACTTGATGGGCGTATCCTCCTTGAGGTTAGGGAAGTTTTCTCCCCTGATTTTGTTGAAAATATCTTCTGAGCCTTTAGTTTATTTCTTTCTCCTTCCTTTATACCTAATATTCTTAGATTTTGTCTTTTCATATTGTCCCCGCTTTTTTGGATTTTTGTGCCAGGAGATTTTTAGATTTAACATTTTCTTGACCAAGGTATCCATTTCTTTTATAGTGTCTTCAATACCTGGGACCTATCTCTTGTATTCTGTTGGCGAAGCTTGCCTCTGTGGTTCCTACCCAAGTTCCTAAAGTGTTCCTTTCCAGATTTCCCTCAGTTTGGGTTTTCTTAGTTTATTTTATTTTCACTTTTAGTTTCTGAACAGTTTTATTCATTTCCTTCTATTGTTTATTTGTGTTTTTTTTAAAGATTTATTTATTATTATAAATGAGTACACTGTAGCTGTCTTCAGACACACCAGAAGGGAGCGTCAGATTTCATTACGGGTGGTTGTGAGCCACCATGTGGTTGCTGGGATTTGAACTCATGACCTTCCAAAGAGTAGTCGGTGCTCTTACCCGCTGAGCCTTCTCACCAGCCCTATTTGTGTTTTTATAGATTTCTTTATTTATTAATTTCCTCTATCATGTTCATGCAGACTATTTTAATGTCCCTGTCTTGTGCTTTAAATACATTTCTCAGGGCTTACGGTAGTAGAGTTGCTGGGCTGTAGCAGAGGGATATTGCCCTGGCTATTACTGATTGTGTTTTTATGATGTGTCTGGTCATCTGAGATTGGGAAGGTTGAAATTTTAGGTGCTGATACCTGGGCTTGTTTTAGTTGGGTGGTGTGTTTTGTCCCATTATTTCTGTTGCTTTCTCTAGTACTTTGAGGTGTATGGTAGTTGTGTTTTGCACTGAGAATGAAGTCAGAGAGTGGGGAGAGACCATAGTAGGTAGTCTGCTACAGAATTGGAAGTGAGACTGGGGTGTTGGGTTTAGTGAAAAGGAGAGAAAGGTAAAGATCCACAGTTAGATTGCCTCCTTTCTAGGTAATGCCTGCTGTAATTAGGGCCTGGGATAAAGAGATGAGTATGCAGAAGGAAGGTTGGTGTAGGACATTTGCGGGATCCTCTGAAGTTGTGGGCAGGGAGGGAGGCAAGGCTACAGCAAGAAGTCTGCTACAGAGATGGAGATGAGACTAGAGGATTGGATTTTAAAGAGAACATGTAGAGGTGAAGATCACATTCAGCCTACATGCTACCCTAGCAGGATAGCTGGCTGGTTCTCAGAGAACTCATGTCGGTGTTTGGGGCTGGAATAGAGTGATGGATTGGAGGAAGGAAGTTGGGAGCTAAGGTCTAACTGATCTGTTGGAAATAGGGGCAGAGAAGAAGGCAAGGCTGCAGGAGAGATGGTCAGCCATAGAGCTGGAGGTGAAACTGGGGATTGGATTTAGAGGAGATGAAGGACAGGTGAAGATGTGAAGGTGATTATCTGCTTCCCTGTTGTGCTTCATTTATAAAGGGATTAATCTTGTTTGTGATATTTACTCCATTAACTTATCTCCCTCAAACTACCAGGTCCTAGCACTATTGCTTTGGGGACTAGGATATAAGTTTTAGGGGAACAAAGACATCTAGAAGATATCAGTCAAGTTCTGAATCTACAGCTTTGTATCTGCAAATATGTTCAGTTCTAGTGTATACCGCACAAAAATACTTAACACAGCCTCTAGCCTGAAGTAAGACCTTAACTAATGTTAGCTTGTAAGACGACATTTTTGGATGGAAGGAAACGAAGGCCTGGAAAGGTTTGAGTAGCTAGTCCAAAGTTGCCTGGTCAGGAAGGCACCTGGGCTGACTGCAGGCTACATGGTCAAGGGCTCTAACTGTCCTCCACAGTGAGCATCACTAACCTGCAGCACAGTGAACACACTCATCTCCAGTGCCCACAGGTTTGTAGGCAGCACTTTCTAACTTTTAGATGGTTACAGTTTGTTTCTGCCAACACTAATTCCATGGGATTTGAAATCCAAGTTGTAAGGCTTTCCTGTTTTGTCAAATTTTTGTACATCAAATGACTTCCTAAGCAGACAGTGACTTGGAACTCACCCATCACCACTTCTGGCAGGAGCTTTATGTTCTCTCTGCCTCATTCCACGAAGATTCTATCTGTCAGAGGCTTTGTTCAGCGACACAGAGGAAGCAAATTGGGGCTGGGAGGTGGGGGGACTGGACTGTATCTCCAGATGTTACAGAGAAAGAACAGATGGTTCCTAGGGGGCAATTTTATCAAGGAAGTAGGACTTCAGGCAGGCCTTCCTTGAAAGACACTGGCGTTTTAAAAGGAGATTGAAGTATAGCTAAGATAAGCCAGAGGAGTGAGGGCGCTGAAGGTCAAGGTGAGAACAAGAAATCATTTCAGACAAGCTGGAGACATACATCTGCAGCAGAAGAAAGGATAATGTCAGGGTTACTGTTACTGTGGTGAAACATGACCAAAACAACTTGGGGAGGAAAGGGTTTATTTGGCTTCCACTCCATATCACTGTTCATCATCAGAGGAAGTCAGAATAGGAAGTCAAACACAGCAGAACCTGGAGGAGGGAACTGATGCAGAGGCTGTGAAGGGGCGCTGTTTACTGGCTTGTGCCTCATGACTTCCTTAGCTTGCTTTCTTATATAACCCAGAACCATCAGCCCAGGGCAGGCATTGTGGTAATAAGGTTGGGTCCTCCCCCATAAAACATTAGTTAAAGAAAATGACCCATTGGTTTGCCTATGGCCTGATCTTATGGAAGATGTTCCCTCCTCTCAGATGAGTTTAATTTGTGTCAAGTTGACATAAAATCAGCTAGCACAGATCTTTGCTGCTCTTTGGTTTGCTTTTTGTTTGCTGGTGGCTCCAGGTTGGGGCACTCACATGTTCCGTGTATGGGATAGTGTGATGGCTATTCCCGGTGGTAAGCTTGACTGAATCTGGAATGAACTACAATCCAGAAGCAGAGGGCACACTTGTGATCCAGATCTTAAAACTGAAAGACACAAGCTTCTGACCTGGATCTTGATATGGGATGACACACAGTTTTGATCCAGGTTTTGACGTATAAAAAGCTCAGGTCTTATACATCAAAGAGGCAAAGAGAACATAAAGGTCCTGCCAGAAGTGGTGATGGGTGAATGCCAAGGGACTGTCTGCTTAGGAAGTCATTTGACTTTACACATCTTTAATCTTAGGGGACTGAAGCAAGCAGATCTCTGACTTCAAGGCCAGCTTGGGACAGAGCAAATTGCAAATCCAGGTGTGATGGTATACACCTTTATTCTGGGTCGTACCTTCTGCTAGAGGCCTACCTACATAAGGATGATGGAAGAAGGAAGGCTCACTCTTCTTCGCCTGCTTGCACCGCCTGCTTGCACTTACTTGCCAGCACATCTTTTGGAACCTATTTTGTCAGGATTCAAGCATATACAGAAGACTAGTTGAAACAACTATCTTTCTGGGACTGAGCAACTACTAGATTCTTGGACTTCCCATTCATAGCTGCCTATTCATTGTTGGGTTAGTTGGACTGTAGACTATGAGTCATTATAATACATTTCCTTAATATGTAGAGACATTCCATAAGTTCTGTGATTCTAGAGAACCATGACTAATATAAAAGGCAATACTTATAGCATCATCAAAGACAATGGGACCCTTTGTGTATTGTGTGGCAGCAGTAGAAGCCATTGCCATTTGCTGTGCACTGTCATAGCCTGTTCAGGCTTCTGTAATAGAAACAGCTAAAATGGGTAGCTCATATACAACAGAAAATTATTTCTCACAGCTTCAGAGGCTGGGTAGACCAAGATCAGGGTGCCAGTAGATTTTGTGGGTCAAAGGGTTGGGTTCTTGATTTGTTGATGACACTTAAACATTATAATTCTGTATTGATGCAGTAGACAGGGCAAGGGAACCCTCCAGGATCTTTTGTAATCTCATTCATAGTGCTCTGACTTCACAACTTTATCATCCCCCTAAAGTTCTCACCTCTTAACACCATTCCATCATTGTTAGAATTCAATATGGGAATTTGGTAGAAACACAAACATTAAACCTGGAGAATGACTTATTGTGCGCCCAGGACAAGAGTGAACATTTTCTCTATCATTGATTTCAAGTTCTATTTACTGCTCCCATCTTATAGGTGGGAATGCAGGGAGGCCCAGAAAAAATGATACAAGTCTCATATCACAAGAAGCCAGCCCTAGACTTGGTTCCTACCCCATGGATACTATACTTCAACTCTTCTGTTTCTTGAGCTATGTCAACACATACTAGATCTGCAAAAGCTGGCAAAAGGAACTCTTTTCTTGCCACTAGACACCAAGAGTGACACTGTGGTGGTGACTGCCCATTAAAGGCTTTAGTTTAGTGCTAACTACTAAGAATAGGATGGCAGTTATGCAAGTTTAAATTCTCTGTTAGCCCCATGAGAGAGGAAAGAAGAAACACATGAATTTCATGTAATAAATAATATGGCTGATGCAACTCAATACATCCAGAAACCATCATTTCAGCAGCAGTCAAAAATGTTTAGGAGATATTTATGCTTTTTTCCCTATTAACTCTGTGTATATTTTATACCTACAATGCATCTCGTTTGATTTTCCACATTTCCACTGCTCGGTATATACGTGCAACCAGGAGCTGCCCTCTTGGATCCACAGATTTGGAAAAAACTGTACCCACAAGACTAAAGGCAACACCAACAGGTAAATATAACCCAACATTTAATAGATGTCAGCCTTTCTGTTAGCTTGCTAGGGCTGCCAGAACAAAGGCCACAGACCTGGCTTAAGTAAAAGACAGTTATTTGCTCACAGTTCTGAAGATGGCAGGACTAAGGCAAGCTGCTGGCAGTTCTGGGGCTTGTTCGAGGCTTTCCTTGTTTGAACGTGGAGGGCAGTTTTCTCAGTGTATCCATATGAAGCCCTCCCCAATATAAGCACATTTCTCATTTCCCTGTCACACAGAACTGTGGCACACTGTCATGCTCTGGTTTAAACCTTTCTCCAAATGCAGCCATGTTCGGAGGTATTGGGATTCGTATGCTAATATTCCGTTTGGCGAGAAGGCACAGTTCAGCTTCCAAGCAGGAAAGGTTTCAAGCTAAGCATATAGCAGAGATACACTAATGTATGCTATTAATTATCAATGTGTATTAATATACACATTTTACACAAGTAAAGTATGAGGCAAAAGAATCTAGGTATGGTTAATAGTTTCGCTGTGGCTGTTGGTTGAGACAGCATCTGATATATATCCCAGGTTGACCTCACACTCACTAAATAGTCAAGGGTGACCTTGAACTCCTGATCGTCCTGTGTCCCAAGTGCTAGAATTGCAGGTGTACTGTATTATATCCAGTTTTGTGCAGTTCTGGGGATCAAGCCCAGAATTCCGTGCTAGCAAGTGTTCTCCTAACTGTGCTACACCCCAGGCCCCAGATACTACTTTTCTTATTAGTTTAAAGACTTTTTTTTTTTTTTAAAAAAAATGATTTCCTATTTTTATATAAGCTTTTGTGATTACACATATCCCCATGACCTTCTCATCCTTCTTCCTCACCCGTCCCCCTTTACTTTCATGACGTGGTGGGTGGGTGGGTCCCGCTGCTGTGTTCCTGACTGCAATGCTGCCTCATAGCCAGAGGACTGATCCCTAGAGCTCTTCCTCATCTTCCACCTCTTATCATCTTTCTTCTCTCTTGTTTTCAGCATTCCCTGGGCTCAGAGTGTGTGATATTCATATCCCATTTAGGGATGAACTCTCAGTAGTTCTTTAATCTCTGTACTTTGACTAGTTATGATTAAAGGGCTTCCAGGGATAAAGGTGAGGTCATCAGGCTTAACAGCAGGCACGTTTGTCCCCTAAATTAATCTTGCCAGCCTGAAGAAGAGATCTGAGAGATGTATTGACATGCCAGTGAACAAGGATTTCCAGCTATCTCCACAAATTGGGAGAGAACCATGGGATGCAGGACTCCTCAAAGCCTGCAGAATGAACCAGTTTGCCTGTATATTGATTTGTACTTGTAATTCCTTCAGTGGTGGATTGAATTTGCTTGGCTCAGGGAGTGGCACCATTAGGAGGTGTGGCCTTGTTGGAGTGGGTGAGGCCTTTCTGGAGGAAGTATATCATGTAGGGGTAGGCTTTGAGACCCTTCCTTCTCCTAGCCAAGTGGGAGCCAGTCTTCTCCTGTTTATTCTCCAGAACAAGATGTAGAACTTTCAGTTTTTTCCAGTGCCATACCTGCCTGGATGCTGCCTTGATGATAATGGAGTGAACCTCTGAGCCAGCCCCAATTAAATGTTGTCCTTTATAAGAGCTGCTTTGGTTATGGTGTCTCTTCACAGCAGTGTAAACCCTAACTAAGACACCACCAGAACTCTGGGACAATAAAATGTTGTCGTTTAAAAGTCACTAGGGAAGGAACAGACCTGAGATTCCAGTGAGAAAAAAAAGTCACTAGGCTTATAGTCACTAGAGCCTCATAACAACAGCCTTAAGAAACTGATACAGATGGGAAGTGAGGGACATTCAGGAAAATAATTGCTTTGGATGATAATAAGTATGACTCAGAGAGAGGAATGGGGTACAGCCAGTGTCTGGGGACTTCCAGCAAAGAACAGTTTCAGGGGAGGATAGAATTATGCTAAAAAAAATCTCCATATAAGCGGGCATCCTAAGAAATAAAAGAAACTAATGAGAAAAGGTGGTAGATGTGATATTTTAGATTCTCTGAGAATTGGACTGGAATCCAGTATTGATATAAACCGAAGTCAAGGGAAGAGAGTTGACTTTCTTTACCCACAAATTCTGCTTCTACAGATTCAGCCAATTAGGGACAGGAAATACATGTGAAAATGAAAAATGTGTCTGTACTGAGCATGCACAGACTCCCGATGTCATTTATTCCATAAATAACACAGTACAACAGCTATTTGCATAGCATTTACATTGTATTGGGTATTATACATAATATAGAAATGATTTAAAGTATTTGGGAGGATGTTCATACTTTATATGCGAATATTACACTGTTGATATAGTGATCTGAGCATTGTGGGTTTAGATAAAGGTGTGGAACAAATACTCTGAGGATACTCAATCACTACTGTACATTTATTGCAAGGGGAAATGTTTTGTATTAGAGTCAGACAGATGAATAGAAAGATGCCACAGGTCTCAAAGGACCTCAAAGGACTAACAGAGTTTAGGGAAAAGGTGTATATAAAGACACACAGAAGTGACATTCCTAAGAAAACAGTTCATGGGAGTGACTGGCAGCCAAAACATGAATCTGTAGGAATGCATTTCATAGTCAAACTTAGCATCACATCCTGGTTCCTAAGGGCTTATAGGTATCTCATAGTGTGGAGAGGATTCAGTTCATTTATAAGAGTCATCAGGCCTTAGTGTCAGCATTGTTCCCAAGTCTAAAATATCTAATACTCAAGGCAATTTAGTTGTGAACTAACTCCTCTAACTTTTAATTTTTTTTGATAGGATCTCATTATATAGCCTTAACTGGCCTGGAACTTGTGACATATTATAGTCTTAACTTGTAGATTTCTGCCTGTGCTGAAATTAAAGGCATGTGCCATCATGCCAGGTAAAATTATAAAAGGAAATGATGTACTCCTAACAGACAGTAGCACAGAATCAACATTTCCATTCCAAAAGCAAGGAGCAGGAGGACAGTAAAGAAGGGTCAGACTAAAGCAAGACCAAAGTCCAGCAAGAAAAGCATTACATTTTGTAGGCCCATGTCCAGCATCTGGGTACAAAGTATCACAAGCTGAACTCCTTTAGGCCTAAACAGCCCTGCACCCGTGGTATTGTTATCTGTTTCCCACACAGCCTTCGTATTGGACTGTTTTCACTGGCGTGTGCCTTTTCTCAGCAGACATTCCATGGTTTTTGTGTATCTAATATCCTTGAGCTTCCATTTGACTTAATTTACAAAGCTTCATGCATTGCCCTCTCATGTCTCCTTTCAGAGATGCTCATTCTGATGCACACTTCCTGGCCCTACAGACTTTCCTTCAATATATCAGTGGAAGCCTCTGTGATCCCATCACTCTTCATTGTTCAGCAAACCGAGCTTTATGAGGATGATATCAGTGTCTCTCATCAGCTTTAACATAGCCACTGAGTCCCCTTCAATCTTGGTTGTAGTTATCTGTGTCTGAACAGCACAAACCAGGGACTCTTTTCTAGGTGGCCCTGAATGACCAGGGCATCCCTGTGATTCTCTCTTCTTAAAGGGAGATCTTTTAAATTAGCTTACAACTTGGACTCTGGAGCCTGCAGTGGGTAGTGTCAAGCTAATTCATCTTTACTATTTGCCTAGTGCAAAATGCTTGTTTGTGTGTGTACATGTGTGCACATATACATACATGTGGGCTTACACACACAAACATAGATACACATACACAGAAACAGAGAGAGAGAGGAGAGAGGAGAGAGAGAGAGAGAGAGAGAGAGAGAGAGAGAGAGAGAGAGAGAGAGAGAGAGAGAGAGAGAGAGAGAGAGAGAGAGAGAGAGAGGAGAGAGAGAGAGACTGAGTTTTGGAGGCCAATGCATGATGTTGAATGTCTTGCTCAGTTCTCTATTTTATTTTATTTTTTAAACAGTGTTTCTCAATAGACTTTTTCAGATATAACAGATGACCACCAAGCCCCCAAGGATTCTCTCATCTCTCCCTTCCTGGTGCTTTGCTCTAATCTCCTTAGCAATCACACCCTCCTTTGCCACACCATTCCCTGATCCTTTTCTGACCAGAGCGTATGTCTGTAAAACTCCTCTTGCTTTTCATTTAGCTTCTGCTTATCATTGTAAATTTGGCTAACACTAGCTTGCAACAACCATCTCAAGAGCTTTGAATGTTCTGCTGTCTTAGTGTTTCCTCCACTAAGTTGATTAGTCCATCACATTTAAACTCAGCATCTCATAGTTTCAGGACATGTACAAAATTTATAGAAAATCTTTGCTAGGATATAACATGAATAATCTCTAGTAAATTCCTAGATAGTTCATTTCCATCTAAAAACTATGAACCTGGGTTTTACTATCTAATATTCCTTCTGGCATAGCTGTGGCTTCCACACGAATCACTCATTAACTATGCATATGGTATTGTAGGCCTTTAAATTCTGCTTGTCCAAACTCTTCCAAATTCCTCCTACAAATCAGTTCCAAAGTCTACAGACCAACATGATCATGTTTAATCATCACCCTACTTCTGTGTTACTTTTCTCATTTCTATGACCAAATACTCAGCACAACTTAAGGGAAGAAACATTATTTTGGTTCAAGGTTTCAAAGGAGTCTTTGTTGTCTGGACCCTTTGGGCAAAAACATGTTGGTAGTAGGTGTGTGCAGTGGAGCTGTTTACAACATAGCTGACAATAACCAGAGAGTTCCATGGGAAAGGCCTACAGATAATGTATTTCCAAGAACCTGTTCCCCACTGTGCACTTCTCCCAGCTCAGGTCTACCTCCTAAAGTTTTTACTGCCTCCAAAAGTCAGCTGGAGACTAGAAATAAAATGCGAGCCTGTGAGTGAGATTATAGCATGAACTAACTATAAAGTTGGAATATAATTATTTATGGTGTTGGATTTCCAAAGAAATGGTTTGCCAATATTTTGAAATGGGTCACTTATTGTTGTACTTTAAATAGGAGGAAATGTTAATTTGGGGGAAAAACCATGTTTCTGAATATTAAGCAAATTTAATGATTACCAACTAATAAATACCAGACAATTACTAGATACCTAACCCAGATATAATCTATGAGTCTGTCTTTAGAACATCTTCTGTGTTTTCTTACATATTTCAGGCATGACAGTGATCAGCCATGGGATGTATGTGGTCTTTGACTTACTGGTAAGCAACAACTTCTTTAATCTTTGTTGTTGTTGTTGTTGTTGTTAAACTTTTTATTTATGGGGCTAGAGAGATGGTTCAGTGGTTAAGAGAATTTACTGCTCTTCTGTACAACTTGAATTTGATCCCCAGCTGCCATGTTATCCTGTTCACAACTGTCTATAATTTGTACTCCAAGGGATGCAGCACCCTCTTCTAACCCTCTTGAGCACTACATATGTGGCAGGTACACACACCCATTCCCCCATCCCCCAACAAATAAAAATGAAATACATCTTTAAAAGATAAGTTACTGGCATTTGTCTTTTGACACAAACTCAAGGGCAAAAAAGGGAAGCTTTGGTATTGGAAGAAAGGGGAAAGGATGCAGATGTACCTTGATTGGAGGCTGTGCTTTGGGGATGCTAGAGTGAGCTGAGTAGAAGTGGGGCATCCTATGTGATTGGTTAGGTGTGAGTAATTGATGTCCTTTGGTTGGTCCTAAGTTGGGAACAAGGGAAACATTTAGGAAGCTGCCAGCTATTAATCAAGTCTTGGCTGTCTTGTGATGTTTGGAGGTTATTATTTGGCTTCCTGGCCCAGTTGCTAGAGATAACATCTATCTTCCCAGGCTGGTTGCTACAGGCTATGGCTCAGAGTTCTTATGCTCCATGTTTGTCATTTTTATATATGATATGACCTTTGGGCGTGTTTTCAGTCTGTCAAGACCTGGGATCAACAAGCTTTCTTTAAAGAACCAGATATGAAGTAGTATTAGCTTTGTTCACTGCACAGTCTCTGCTGCAATTACTCAGTTCTGACCTTTCAGTATGAAAGCAGCTACAGACAATAGGTAAACAGATGGACTTAGCTGCGTTTCAGTAGAACTTTATTCTCCACAAAGAAGCAGAAGGTCAATGTGGCTCTACAGCTTTAGTTCTCAGTTCCCTGTTCTAGAGTATGATCCCTAAATGGATGGGTGACGTTTGTCTCCTGTGCTGTGCCTTGTCCCCTTTATCCTGTTAAAGAGCCAAAGAAGTGATGACCACTGAGGTCTCCTTTCTGAGAGGCAACACATTGCAAATTTGCAACCAAAACACCTGAAGAATTCCATTCTTTTTCTTTTATTTCCAAAGATATGTAATACTACCTGTTCAATATGAAAAGTGAGCTTTTATTCTGCTGTTTATTTTTTTCTATCTGATTTCTGCATAGTGCAAGCTCCCATTTTAGAACTTCTTAGTTGTCAGAACTCTTTCTCAAAGCTACTACAACACAAAGTGGGCCAGCATCACCTTTCTCTCCATCCATCCTCTGCCACGTAAGAACAGCATTGTCAAATTGGCAGAGGTGCTTGGTTTTGCTTACCTCTCTTACGTTTAAAACATGGCTATCATATTTCCAGGCATTACAACAGAACAGAATCCTGAGGAAGCAGAGGACATTTATTTAAGAGTAACAAGTTCTTTTATAAATATCCAACAAACTCAATTTTTTATCTTATTTACCTGACTGTACTACACCTACATTAACACTACTTGGGGAAGAAAGGGGGCATATCTTCTCATTTACAATGTTGTGACCTTATAGAGGAAGGAGGATACAAACAAAATAATGTGAGATTTTGTAGAAACAATTAAGTGTGTGTGTGTGTGGGTATTTTATAAAGAAGCAACCAGAAAGGAGTCAACAAAGAAGTAGACATATACAAAAGACATCAACAGAAAAGAGAAAGCCCATTGAGAATCTGCTGCTAGGGTCTAAGATTTTTTAAAGAAGGGGGGGTCTTCCTTCTTATGGTTTGGATTTGTTGATGAAAGAGTTAATTGTCTTCTGTCTCTTAGACATAGAACATGTCTCTTTAGGTTCTCTATCATCATTGTTAGGCATTTTGGCTATGCTCACCTGCATTGACTTCTGGGAGCCTCCCTCATCCTGGATCTCTGGAACTTCCTAGAGATTACTTCTACCCTCCACCCTGGGCAGCTATTTATTTCCATTCATTTTTATGGGCCTCTGGGACTCTCTCCTGTTTCTCCCCATGTCTGATCCTGCTCTCCATGTGCCCCTTGCTCTCCCCTCTCCCGCCCAGGTCCCTCCTCTCCTGTGTTCATGACTATTTTGTTCTCCTTCTAAGTGGGATTCAAGCATTCTCAACTTTCTCTTCCTTCTTATTTTACTTCTTTGGGTCTGTGGGGTGTATCATTGGTATTCTGAACTTTTTGGCTAATATCCACTCATCAATAAATACGTACCAGGCATGTCCTTTCAGCTCTGGGTTACCTCACTCAGGATGATATTTTCTAGTTCCATCCATGGAATATCCAGTAGACAGACAGCCCCCACCCCAGTGGATACATGAGGATACCAACCTCCCCCACACAAAACTTTTCACCCAAAATGGTCCTGTCTAAAAAAGATGCAGGGACAAAAATGGAGCAAAGTCTGATGGAATGGCCAACCAGTAACCAGCCCAACTTGGGATCCATCCCACGAGTGGGCACCAATCCCTGACATTGCTATTGATGCTATGTTGTGCTTGCAGACAGTAGCCTGGCATGGTTGTTCTCTGAGGGGCTCTAAATAGAAGTTGACTGAGACCAATGCAGATACAGCCAAACACTGGGTGGGGGTCAGGAACCCCTATGGAAGAGTTAAGGGAAGGATTGAAGGAACTGAAGGAAATGGCAACCCCCACAGGAAGACCAACCGTGTCAACTAACCTGAACCCCTGGGAGCTTCCAGAGACTCAGCCACTTTATTCTCCTCAAAGAAGCAGAAGGTCAACATGGCTCTCCAGCCTCTGTTCTCAGTTCCCTGTTCTAGAGTGTGGTCCCTAAGTGTATGTGTGACATTTGTCCCCTGTGCTGTGCCTTGTCCCCTTTATCCTGTTATAGGGCCAGGGAAGTGATCATATATGGACTAGTCCGAGGCTCCATGGCACATAGGTAGCAGTGGGTTACCATGCCTGGCCTCAGTGAGAGAGGATGAGCCTAATCCTGCAAAAACTTGATGTACCAGGTGGGGGGATACTGAAGGGGGATGGCCCTCTCAGAGTCGAAAGGGAGGGGAGATGGGGGAGGAACTGTCCAAGTGGGGACCAGGAGGTGGGTAGCATTTGGGATGCAAACAAACAAACAAACAAACAAACAAACCCATAGCATATGTCAGACAAGGGCAACTTGCCAACTTGGCAAAGCTAGTCTGCATCCCTCGGTCTAGTGTATCTGCCATTCTACTTTTCCCACAAATCTCACACTCATATTCACTGAGGATGGTCACTTGACCATGAAGCTCTGCACAGAAGGCTCTCTGGATATGGGGGACAGAAA
Organism: Hylomyscus alleni; assembly: GCA_019843855.1. NCBI lineage: Eukaryota > Metazoa > Chordata > Mammalia > Rodentia > Muridae > Hylomyscus > Hylomyscus alleni. Next base: position 14,348 of record JADRCC010566965.1, read on the forward strand.
ACTGTGACTAGAATTCTGACAGCTGGTCATTAGCCTGTGACAATGGACAAGATACTGCCTGTGATTCACATTGGTCATGGGATTCATATTAATTTTATTATAAGGAAGCCGGCTGTTGTCTTCCTAGCTCAGGTGGTTGTATTAATCAATAAAATGATTTTCAGACAGCACCAGTACTGTTTGAATAAGTACCACATTTTCCCTTCAATTTGAATAAACTAAGCCAGTCTGTTCATTGTTCCATGAACTTATGTACTTGTTTTGTGATTTTTTTCTACCATTCCACGTGGTTTTATGCTATGTTTCTAATTCTGTCTTATTCTGCACCAGCAAGCCCCCTTTTTTCTTCACTATAGATCTTCAGTATTATTACAAATATAAGACTTGACTGAAGACAATGAATGATGCTTTTTCTGATGAAGGCTCAGGGTGACATTCTCTGAAGGGGTCATCAGGGCCTGCAGAATGGGATGTACGGCTGGTCACAGTCATGGACCTAGATAATTAGAAGAGTAGAAATAGAAAGCTATGAGTCTGAAATAAGGGGCAACATAAAACAAGGGAGGTGAGGACAGGACGACACAGGAAAAATTAAATTATTTGAGGAGTTCGGGGCTGGAGACTGGGTATCTATATTGTCATTTTTCTTGAATTATGCATGTTTTATCAATATCAGTTTTTAATTTCCAAAAGGGACTCCACAATTAAATCTTCCCCACAGCTTTGTTTCAGGAGGCAAGAGCAAAATTTTTTAAATTTCTTTGTCTTTCCATTATATCCACCGTATAATATACAACTTTGTACCCATTAAACATAGATACAACTTGAAAAAAATTTAATTGAATGTAAAACAGGAGAGCATAGGCATTGTTAATTTAACATGATGCTTTTCCACTGAGCCCAGACACGGCCTCCATAGATTTATTTATTTATTTATTTAATGTGCCTGTGTGTACGTGAATGCATGTACGTGCACATATGGGATATGCAAAGGCTGGTGCATCTTGTGTCCTCTGTTCCTCTGAGACCAGCTCTCTTTGCAAACCCCAATGATCCGCTTGTTGTCACAGACCTTGGAACTCTAGTCATAGGTGTTTGCTGCTGCAAACACCTTGTTACCTAACAAGGTGCTTGTTACCTAAATGCCAACAGAGCCTTCTCATTAGACATGGCCTCCATATTTTAAAAGAATCAGCTTCTTTTATTAGCAGATATCACCAGATTTTCAGAATTGGTGCTCGAATTGATGCCTGTTTGCTATGAACAGATTTCATTAAATAGTACTGTGTCTGGTTTGCATACTAGTTCTAAAAGTCCCCAGGGATGGAGGCACCACAGTCCTTAGTGACTCTCTCCTTTATCCTCTTTTTTGGCTCTCAGGAAGTCCTTATATCCAATCACAGCCTCCCTTGCAGTGAAAATTGGGCTGTCCATATCATTCAGCTGGAACAAGTATCTCAAAGAAATATGATTTGTTTTTGCTTCTATGAAATGAGAGAAATATCAAAGGAGAAATGAATCAATCCACCTTAGTGAGATTTCTGTGAAATTTATTAGAAGCAAACTCCCATGCATGCAAAAGGCACACCTGGAACAACAGGCTCATTTTTAAGTACACTTCTCTCTGTCTGAAATATACAATTCTTGTGCACACTTTTAATCATTTGCAGCACTTTAAAAATAGTTCCTAATTGATTTATTCCTACGGAACCAGTTTAAAATCCAGCAACAAGAGTGCCTGATTAAAAAAGCTATGATGAAAAAGCTTCCATGATGAAAGATTAAGAACCAAATATGATCAAAACCTTGACCAACAAGGATACAGGGACAGCTGTCTTAGCAACTATAATTATTTAACAGGGCATATACTCCAAAGCAAGAGACAAGGTATTTTGCCTGGACATAAGAGGTTTCAAAAGGGAAAGTTTGCTCATTTATTTTTAAAAGAAGTACAAGTCAATCAAGTTGGTTAGTTCACTAATCAATGGCTGTCCCAAAAAGCTGTGGATTAGGTAGTCATAGTAGACTATATAGGACCATAATCTCAGGATGAAAAATGTAAAAGGATGCTTTGATACAGTAGTGGGGAAACACTTAAATTCTCTGTCTAGTCTTGTCTTTCTTTCTCCAATGGCTCACCTGTTTTTCATGTATTGTTTAGAAAGACTTCATTATTCCTTGTATATTTGGAAAGAAAATTGAGAATATGTAGCACTAAACCTAAGAAAAAAACAATAATTTAATCCCCCATGGACAATACTCCCTGGCAAAAATATTGTGCCTATTGACTATAGATATTCATGTGGACATTTACATGATTGTAATGTAAAGATTTCTTATTTAACAACTCCTCTCAGGCTTGCAGAAAAGGTATAGAAATACTATCTATAAAAACATTGTCCAGATTCTTTGTGTTTTAAATATAATCTTTTAGGTTTACCTTTGATGTTGTTTGAAGGACACAGTAGAGTATGGGCATCACTCTGTAGGCAGGAGGAGCCATTGCAGAATTGTACCACAAGGTCCTTGGTCTTGTGGTGTAATTCTGCAATTGTGGTCCAATGTGACTTGAAAAGATCACATTGCCAATGGTAGAGAAGAAGGAAATACAGGTGAAACTAGTGATTACATTATTGGAACCATCTGGGCAAGAAGTAATTAGGGTTTGAGCCCCCAGTGAAGCCACTGAAGAGAGAGTGGAGATCCTTCAGAGAGAGGGGGTCCTCATTTCTATTTACTTCCCATTATTCCTCGTCTGTCTTCTTCCCGGGGAATCGGGTTTGATGTCTTTCATACTTGTGCTGTCAAAATGTGCTGCCTAGCACGTGGAAGCATCTACAAATGATTTATTTCTAACTTCCTTAGGTAGAGAGATTGACAAATATCTAGAACAACAGAACTTGGCATATTCTCCATCACCGGCAAACGACTCTGTTTTATTAATAGCAGGCTACAGTTCATAACTCTTTGTCACATTAATTTTTATCATGAATACACTAGTATGTTTCATTAATATTTACACACACTATCTATTTTAGGCATATAATTAACCATAGTTGAGCATGTCGGCTCTTTGCTGGCTGGTCCAGGTGAGAGGAGAGAACTCAGTCCAGCCAGGTCTGTCCAGGGCTGAGCGGGATGGTGAGTGGTGAGTGTCGGCAGCCCAAAAGAAACACACTGGCTGAGCAGGAACTCGTTTTATTGTATCAGTCTTTTGTTTATATAGGGTTGAGGAAGGAGGTGGGGATTTTTGGTGAGGTGACATCACATAGAGGGCAGGGAAGGGTGACTGACAGGGCCAATTAAGTTATTCTACATCAGTGGTAGCTAGGCGAAGGCAGGATTAAGAAGATTGTGCTGAGTCACTCCAGTACAGAAGTTGAGCAACACAGGTCTCTAAACTCCAGCAAAGGCTCAGGCTTTCTTACTAGGCCTCAGTATCTGGCTAAATAAGGCCCAACATGAGCATATGCTATTGCAAAAGAAAATTTTCATTCTACTATTCACCTTTAGCCTTTTATTACAAATACTTTCCATTCCATAAAATTGATAGTAAACATAATTTTGAATGATTACATACTTTCTATTGAATACTATCCTTAGTATATATTCCTATATACTAAATATTATGTAATATATATATAAAATTATTATATTATTCTATCATATACTAGTTTGATTCTGGACATTTAAATGACCTGTGACTATTATAAGTACCATTATAATGTACAATTTTATGAGGATGTTTTTAGTAACTTCAGAAGTAAAAGCCTCAAACTGAAAACAGCCCAAATAACTGTCCACAGTAGAATAAACAAATTACTTTGTTTTTATACAATGGAATACCTTTCAGCAATATAAAAGAAACAAGTAGTAATAAACACAAATCAACCACAAGTTGTCATGTTGATGGAATGTCCTAGAAACAAAAGAGAACTCCCTAGACACTTTCATTTCCATGACACTTTAGAATGGATTCAAAAGAACTGTGGAATAGAGATTAGAAAAGTGATTATTTCTTGGAGATACAGCTGACTAGACTAGGAAAGATGGAACTTTCTGGAATGATGAAGATGGTTGGGCTTTGATTGGGATTGTGGTATATAGATATATACATTTGTCATAGTTCAACAAATAACATGCAAAATTCATGGGCTTCATATTATGTAGATTATTTATTATTTACTTATTTTTTGTGGTACTGAAGACTGACTCTAGCATTTCATGAATACTAGGCAGGTGCTTTACCACTCTTTTTTTCTTTTTGTTTTTGAAGGACAGTTTCAATAAATTGGCTAGGCTGGCCTTGAACTCACTCTGTTGCCAAGTCAAGCTTTGAATTTGCAGTTTTTCTGGTATCAGTCCTCCAAGTGTCCAGGGTATGCCATCAAGCCTGGACAGCCTATAAAATGTTTATAAAAAGGACTTTTTTTGTTGTTGTTTTTTTCGAGACAGGGTTTCTTTGTATAGACCTGGCTGTCCTGGAACTCACTCTGTAGACCAGGTTGGCCTCGAACTCAGAAATCCACCTGCCTCTGCCTCCCAAATGCTGGGATTAAAGGCATGTGCCACCACCGCCTGGCAAAAAGTATTTTTTGTTCTCTGGGTTGATCTGTTTGATGTAAACTTGGAGTCTTATGAAGAGATTATGTGGAACATCTCTAACAGGCCATAGTGTGAGAACCCTGGAATTTAAGGTACATACTTTAATATTTCCGAGTACACAGAAAATGTCGCCTAGCATTGCCACATAACAGTCTCCTGAGCTTATCACTTTCCACAAGATACCCAATATATAAAACTTATGTGCAATGCTATAAAAGAACCTTCAGGCTTGATTCTGAAAAACAGGCTCTTCAATAAATCAGATGAGTGGAGGGGCAAGGACATGAGAAATATAAAAACATTTAGAAGGTCAAGGGAGCTCAGAGAGAGAAAGCTCAATAGTAACGGGATAGATAGAAAGGGACCTAGAGTTTTCTGTGTTTTACATAGAATGTTACAAGACAGAGCTCACGGCTGGAGTTGGAGCAGGACCTTGAAGGAATATATGTTTTAACCAGCCAGGTATGAATCTGACTCCAACTGCATAACGGAAAGTGACAGATAATTCTTTCTGGCCTTTCACCATGCTAAGGAATATTCCGCCAGCAAGGAGCTTATGACTGTGAGCTATGCTCTGTCATATTCAAGATGATAGTTACCTGAGACTGTATAACTGTTGAAATTCACTACACTGAGCTACTTTATGACCAGTGTGTTTTATTGATATTAGGGCCTTGATAAAAAAACAAACAAACATATAAACAATAAAAAATAGTCAAAGAGGAAGGACTGCTATTCTTTTACCGACAGACTCACATCCATATGGTGCTGAGTCTGATCAGCCGTGGAATTCCCAGTACAAGGCCTCCTGTTTGGAGGAGCGGACAATCAATTCAGATCTTCATTGAGCAGCAGGTGACTGAAGCAGAGGCATTATCAATGTTTTTGGTCTCTTCCTGGCCAAAGAGAAAGTCAAGAAAATCCCTGTGTGAATTTGAAACACATGTTGGGGAAACAAACAAGTTTTATTTCTCACCTACAAACTTATGTAAATATGGATACTGAGACCTTACCCTCCTTTAAAGAAGATACTCAACATTGATTAGTGATATCTGAGGAGGTTTCGAGAGGGCGGGTTGGAGGCACGCATCCAAACAACTTGTTTGCTGCTCCTGGGTGAAGTTTTTGTATAAAGAATGAGACTAGGAATTGGATTCTCATGAATGCTGTGAGTTTTCTCCCATAGTGAGAGCAGTTACTACAGAGGTGCTGGGAGTGTTCAGGCATACTGGACTGCAGAGGAGATTCCATTTCATCCTGAGGCTCTCAGGGGTGCAGGTGGCAGGAGAGAGACAAAAGTAGTTTGACTGGGACTTTGTTCCCTGAGGCTGGGCAGCAGTGGAAATTACATCATGAAAACATGGATGGAGCCAGATAAAACCTGGGCAGTGGAAACAAGAACTGACAGCCTTAGGAGATGATCCTGGACTGATTGCATGAAAGTCTAGAACCAGGACTCTATGAGGACTCTGCTGCTCTTGTGTACACTTTGTTTGGACCATGGGTAAAATGCCTTAAATGGGCAAATTCTAATATCCCTTAAAGAATGAAAATGGATTTTTTTCATACAGTACATTCTGATTATGTTTTCCCCTCCCTCAACAACTCCCACATCCTCCCTACTTCTCTACCCACCCAAATCTACACCCCTTTCTTCTCTCTTACTCCAATATGAAGCAGACATCAACAAATAATAATAATAAGATAAGATAAAATCGAGACAACAAAAACAGAACAAGACAAAATAAATAAACAGATGGAAGGGAGCCAAAGAAAAAGTGCAAGAAACAGACCTAAATGCAGAGACAAACACATACATTCATACACACACACACACACACACACACACACACACACACGAGAGAGAGAGAGAGAGAGAGAGAGAGAGAGAGAGAGAGAGAGAGAG
>JADRCC010566969.1:0-20705 GCA_019843855.1 Hylomyscus alleni
CCATTTATCCTTTGAGTAGAGTATGGATACTGATTTGTTAGAGTTAACTTTATATCCAGTACTGGATATATACCCCAAATGTTAGATGCTCCAACATATAATAAGAACACATATCCCACCACGTTTATAGCAGCCTTATTTATAATAGCCAGAAGCTGGAAACAACCCACATGTGCCTCAACAGAAGAATGGATACAGAAAATGTGGTACATTTGCACAATGGAGTACTACTCAGCTATTAAAAACAATGACTTCATGAAATCTGCAGGCAAGTGGATTGAACTAGAAAATATTATCCCAAAATCCCAAGTGATGTAACCCAGACATATTCACTGATAAGTAGATATTAACCCCAAAACTCACAATGCCCATGATATAACCCATAGACCATATGGAGCTTAGTTGGAAGGAATACGAAGGTATGGATGCTTTAGTCCTGCATTGAGGGGGAAACAGGATGATCAAGGGAGTTGGAAGTATGGGGCACCTGTGAGGGAGAGAGAAAGGGGAGGAAATAAGCAGGGTACTATCAGGTATTTCAGGAGACAGGAGAGAAGTATAGAGAGTCAGAAAATCGAATAAAAATATGTAGCAGGTGGGAATGAGGAACTGCTGATAGCCACTAGAGGGTCCCAGATGCCAGGGAAAAGAGAGTCTGCCAGGACCCAACTGAGATGATTTTAATAGAGAAGGGGAGATAGAAGCTATAGAGACCACCTCCAGTAGGTAAGCATGGTCCCCAGTGGTAAGATAGGACCATAAACCCATCTCAAGGTTTTTAACCTAGAAATGTTCCTGTCCAAAGAACAGGGACAAAAATGGAGCAGATACTAAAGGAAGGGCTATCTGAAGACTGCCTCACCTGGGGATCTATCCTGTCTACAGACACCAAATCCAACACAATTACAGTTGCTAAGAAGCACTTGGTGATAGCAACCTGATATGACTGCTTTTTGGGATATTCATCCAGCAACTGACCAATACAGATGTGAATGCTTGGAACCAGCCATCAGACTGAGCTCAGATCCCTGGTGGAGGAGCTGGAGGAAGGATTGGAGGAGCAAAGAGGGATTGCAACCCCATAGGAAGAACAAATGTTGGCTGGCCAGACCACCCAGTGCTCGGACTAGACCATCAACCAAGGTGTATACAGGGAGAAGTCCATTGCTCCAAATACATAGGTAGCTGTAGGGCAGTGTTCTGTTTAGGCAGTTTAGGCTCAGTTGAGTAATAGGCCTTGAGACCTGGATCCTTAGTGGGCAGTTTCTGCCTGCAGGAGGAGGAAGGAGTTCAGCTCCTGAGTCCTTGGCTCCTGTTTCAGTCACAACCTCTCATAGCTGCCCCTGCAGGAGATGTGTGCTCTATGAGGCAGACAATGCCCCAAACTCCCAGCATTCTAGCTGAACCCCACCCCCAGTCATCTGACTACAGCCAGGCATGCCTCACCCCAAAGACAGATAGCCTTGCCCCATACAATATAAGGGGTGGTTCACCTCTTCACCTCTCTCTTGCTCTTTGTCTCCTCTCTTGTCCTCTTCTTTCCTGCTCTTCTTGTTCTCTTCTCTTGCCTTCTAGTTCTCTTGCTTCCTTTCTTGCCTTTCTCTCTCTCTCCTCTTTTCTTCTCTTCTTCTTAATCTCTTTTCCTTCTCTCTACTTGACTGGCCTATTTTCTCTTTCCTATAATAAAACATCTCATTTATACATTGCCTCCTTTTTGACTAATGCTCCCCGCCACAGGCCTCAGCTGCAGAGAGACCCAGGCACAGCACCGAGCCACCAGGCACCACAGGTAGCAGAGAAAGGCCTTGTCTAACATTAATGGGAGGTGAAGCCCTTGATCATGTGGAGGTTTGATGCCCCAGCCTAGGGGGATGCTGGAATGCTGGAATGGTGGGGTGGGGATAGATGGGGGTATGGGGGAGCAGCCTTATAGACACAAAGAAGAGGGAGAAGAGGGGATTGTGTGATGGGGGGCTTGTGGAGGGGTAATCTGGAAGTGGGATATCATTTAAGATGTAAACAAATGGAATGATTAAATAAAATTGTGGTTGTTGGAGTAGTGCATTGATGTGTAGAACTGTAGGTACATGTGTCTGCTATCTCATAATGAAGAACTAGTACAATTCCTCAGATGGTCACTTCATGATAGAAGCATGAGATGGTTTCCAAAGCAATCCAAAACATCACTTTCTGAAGAGCTACTCAAAATGAAAATTCCTGACTGCTAAAATGAGTAATTTTATGCTTTGATTTTATCAGCAAAATTGATATTGATAGCATTCAAATAAAATCAAGTATTAATTAAAATATTCTACAACCAAATTATAATTGCAGTATTAATTTATAATTTAAGAGTAAATTTGTTGATATTTACAAGGGGATGATTTTGTCATGTGCAAGTAAGAATATTCATAGATATATAGTATAGTATGCATGGTGATAGCATTCCCAAAGGAAAGCTTAAATTGGATTGCCTATGAAAGGAAGAAGAACAATACAGCCAGAAATAAAGGGAAGAATGCTAGAGACCATGAAAGGTGATTAGAGACATCTTAAGAAAATGTATTATTCTATGTTTACTTAATTACTTACCCAGTCAATTATGCATAGCTCACATGAACTCACAGAGACACTCACTGAAACAGCAGTCACAAGGACTGCTTGAGTCTATACTAGGTCTTCTGTGTATAGGCTGTAGCTGTAAACTCTATGTTTCTGTGGGATCTTAAAACTGGGAGTATCTCTTACTCTTTTATCTATTCTTGAGATTCTTCAATTATGTTTGCGTGTGTAGCCTTGATATGAAGTATTTTCCCTTGTCTTATCCTGCCTTGTTATGAACTGTTTCACTGTCATCTCTTGGAGGGCTGATCTTTGATGAATGGAAATGGAGGGGCAGTAGATCTATGGAAAAGGGGAAGTGGTAGGACTAGGAGGATTGGAGGGAGAGAAAGTCAAGGCTAGGAAGTAGTGTATGAGATAATAATCTATTTTCAATAAAAAGAAAAATATACATTTGTAATCTATACAAGTGCATGTATAACATATAATTTAAATTAAGTTAAAGCATTAGTGGAGATAATTCTCACACATGTGCCCACAAGAGTGCTATGTAATAAAACATCAGTGTCAGACATGAGATACCTCTCCTTAATCTGTTGGCCAGAGGAGTTCAAACTACTCCCTACATAATATAGATTATTGCCATCACCCTGGTTTCCTTCCTAGAGTTTGAAGGTAAACCTAATGGTTGAAGATACCAAACATTGCAAACATAGACTGTGGAGAAAATTGAGTTGAAAATGACCTAGAAGCCTCTTTACTGAAGAGTAGTTATCTGTCTTCATGCACACCAGAAGAGAGAATCAGATCCCATTATAGATAGTTGTGAGCCACAATGTGGTTTGGGGGAATTGTACTTAGCACAAAAAGTGTGTATTCTGTTAGTATTAATATATATGAGTACAGAATGTAAATTAGGAGTACCTTTTATCAATTCTCATTAAAAACTTTCCTAAAAATCTTTAATATGGAAATAACTGGTCAGTAATAAAAATAACAAGTTAAACAAAGAAGAAGACAAAATGATGGTTATATAACTTTTTATTTCTTTTCTATTAAAGTTTATTTTTTATTTTTATATATTTTATTTACTATTATTTATTTATTTCCAATTTTAAGATTTTTCTGGTGAAAATATATAGCATGTAATAAGTTTTAAATTATAAAGGGTAAGTTTTTTTTTCTGAACTTTCTAGAGAGAAACTTGTGAATGTGAGTACTCCTATATCTTAATTTTTTATACTTGGGCAAATCCCAAACTACTTAGTTTGATGTATTTTGTAGACATTACCATTTATTCTGGAATACATATCCACTTGAGAACATTTTTTACTTCCTTTTGGTGGCTATAAACCAGCTGATTTCTCTTAGAATATAGCTATCCTTCCTTGCAACAAGAGATGGAATTAAATTCTTGTCTCTTTGAATTGTATATGTTGATATTCAGTAACTGTGAAGTTCTCATCTACTGGCTATTCCTGTATCCTATAGCCACTTCTCCCACCCAAATCAGGTGGCTTTTTCTTAATATAATAACTTAATTTTAAATGATCAATAAATGAAAATCTATCTTAAGATAAAGACATTTTAAATTCCTTAGGGGCCATGTTCATTTATCTTAGGAGAATGTGCCAGGAGAATAGAATTTTTACTTCATGGTGAAATTCCTCCAATTGTCATGATTCAGATCTTATATATGGAAAATGAAAATGTAAAGCTTTACTAAGTTTTAATATCTTTTTCATTTTTTCCCTTTACCTCCTTTTTCTTCCCTTTCCCATAAATTGTTAATTATTTGGCTACATTTCCCATTTAATTTTTTTGGGAAGATGACTTAAGCAAAGGATGAACATTCAGGTTGCTTCATTTCTCATATAAAACACACAAGTAACTATGTATGTAATCTTTGCCTCATCACTTACAATAACAAGGCCTTAGTGAATTCTTCAAAAGTTTAGGGGATTAAAAGAGATTATCTTTCTAGCCCTGGCTGTGTAAAAATGACAAAATCAAAAAATATGTGTAAAACAAAGCAATTACAAGGTATAAACATCAAAGTGTCATTTGGAGAAGATATAAAAATGAATCAAGCACTTAGCTTGAGTTACTTACTCAGATCAACTGAAGTCAGGATGCAAGGCAAATTACTTTAGGCTATCTCATTCTCATAATACAATAAAATAAAGCATAAAATTCTCTATGGAACTAAACTTACATCTATTCATTGACTTCTAGCAGAAATAAATGTGATTCCTGTGTATGAGGGATATTTGATGCTATAATTGAGACTGTATTCAATTATAGTGCTAAAATTGAGCTTTCTCTGACTTCCTAGTGCCATAGATGTACTGCAACCCATAAATATAACAATTTATAATATGTGTTTATAATTCATATGTTTGTATCTAATAAATTGAAATTTCTTTGGGTTAACTGCTTAAAAATTATATTTGCTTTCTGCACAGTATGTGGAGTTTAGCAATATTATCAACAAGGTTCTGTTCAAGAGAACAGAGTTACAGAATCCTTCTTCAAAAGAGTATTTATTATATCACCAAAGAAGTAATAATAAAACTATGTGAGTAAGCTATAATTTAGAAAAGATATTTGTAAAAATGTGACAGAAAAATCAAGCAAACAACTTTGATGTGGTCTAATTTAATATAAAGATCACACTAAAATGCAAAGAAAAAAGATGACACTTAATATTTTTCTGATGAATATTTAATGCAGATTTATGGCTTCCCATTTTAGTAGATTCATTATTTTAATTGAGATCTGTCAGTCATGCCAGCACTGTGTTTTACATTGAAGACTACAACTGTGCTAAAGGGTTACATATATACAAGAAGTATAGCTGACATACTCTGTGGACATTAGGGCTCTGACACATATTATCCCTCATGTGAAGTCCTATTATTTTTTGTCATGTTGGACCAGAAAAGTTCTTAAATTAGACCCCATCTCTGCCAGAAAATAGTTCAAAATACATTTACATTACAGCCAGAATATTAAGGGTCAATTCTTGTCATCAATTAACTACAGGGCAATTGATTATAATACTGTGGCTTCAGTAGAAAACTTATAGAAAACTTATTATCTCCTTATTGAGAGGCTACTAAAGCTGTGACTGAAACCCATCTTCTCTGCTTCTCCAGCTCTACCTTCAAAGAGAACTGAACTGTAAGGCAAATATTTGATATTCTAAAAGTGTTGGCAAAACTGTAAAGATTTTGACTGGGACTTTGATAGTGTTATCTAAATAACTCAGATGCTGCCCCGCCAATCTTTCCAGCTATTTTTCATGGACCACTGTGTAGTGATACATTCTTCCAATTCTAGGTGTCTTGTAGATGAAGCATTGGCAGAATCCTGACATTTATGTTTCTAAAAATTATATTTAGCTAATGGGTTCTTGGAATATGGATATAAAGCTCAGAAGCTGCCAAATCGGTTCTAGACATCTGCTGGCTCTCTGTGCTCATTAGCAGAGTAAACAACTCTCTTATAGATAATGGGTATAAGATGTCTAACCAGGCAGATTTGTCAGCAAGTTTCTTAATGCTTCAAAAAAAATATGCTCTTGTTAGTTACTCCAACTACTCCAGAATTTGACTTTTAACAACTGAAGTTAATATAATTACCTTTACTCTTGGATTTAGTTGCTTAAAAGTTTTACATAAATTTTATATTAAATTACAGAATGAGAACTTCATGTAACAAAGTTCTAGCTCATGCAGAGTTTGTAAAAACATGAACAGAATTTATGAGAATTAATTTTTCCTCTAGGCTTATGTTCTGTATTCCAGAAGAAGAGCTTAAATACTGGTAAGCTTTGATCTAAAAGATAAGTCATGTTCATAAAACAGCATTTTGCTTTTCAGTATTAAGGTTGGCTGTATGACTTTGTCTTGCCCCATAGTCAACACTACCTAAAATATTGAGGTAGAGGTGAGCTTAACTCATAAGTAGAATGCTTTAAGTTCATCTGTAGTATACTGAAATGTAGAGTCCTAATAGCAAATTCATAAAAGTGTGGATAGATGTTGTAAAAATAAAGAAAATGAAGATTTATTAATAGGGAGGTTTAGACCCATTAATGTAAGGATCAATACCATGGAGAGTATTAAAGAACATACTTTATAAATATAACTCCATGAATTATGAAAGTGAACACTATAAAAATGTCAGTTCTTTTAATTTTCATATATAAAAGCATTTACCCTTGTCCTACTTTGCTTTATGTTTCTGAGATGAATACCATACTGTAATAAACAACATGGTCATAAACAATTTGGGAATAAAAGTTTATTTGGCTTACAATTTAAACTATATAGAGGAGAAACCAAGAGAGGAACCTGGAAGTAAGAACAGAAAAAAAAGACTATGTAGAAATGAAGCTTATTGGATTGCTTCCTTACACAAGAGAAGGTCTGCACAAGGGCAGCACCAGCAATGACTGATTGGACCCCCCACATCAATTATTAATTAAGAAAATCCCCACAAAGACATTTCCAAGGGCCAATCTGATGGAGACAGTTCCTCAGTACATGATTCCTCTTCCCAATTTACTCTAGTTTGTGTCAGGTTGACCAAAACCAAATGATCACTGACTGGGAAATCACAAAAATGCCACACAAAAGCTTTCTATAAACTAGGATATGAGGAATCTAAAAGATTATTAATGTACAAAATGCTTATGATTAATATTTATACCCAATACATGATTAAATATTTTTCCTTATGTTTTTCAATTTGATACTGAATGCAAACTGTGTCCATATAGAGCTACTTAAAATATTTTGAAATAATTTTTTCTTATTAATTTATTTTAAACTTCAGATTTTATTCCTCTCCCGTCACACCCCCATGCCAGTTCCAGTACCTTCTCCCTGACCCCTATCTTCACGAGGATATCCCCACTCCCTACCCCAACCCTACCAGACCTCTAAACTCCCTGGGGCCTCCAGTCTCTTGAGGGTTAGGTACATCTTCTTTGACTAAACCCAGACCCAGCAATCCTCTGCTGTCTGTGTGGTGGGGGTCTCATATCCACTGTTGTATGCTGCCCGGTTGGTGGTCCAGTATCTGAGAGGTCTCAGGGGGCAGGTTAATTGAGACTGTCAACTGTACTTCAGTATACCACTTTTTCCTTAGAATAAATTTAACAGAATAATTTCTAAGAGGCTTTAGAATTCTTAATTAGACCTTGGTTACTAAAGGTGACGGATGTACCTCTTATTATAAATCAATACACATGTACCTTAACTTAAGTTTTAATTTCTTATGACTCCAAATAGTTAACATTTTATTTCCATTATCAGAAATAGCATCTCACCATTTACTTCCAAACTATCCACATACCCTCTTCTGATATTATGGCTCTGTATACAAGTTATTGTTATTGATAATAGTGGACAGATCAGCATGGTACTAGAAATAAACTGTCAGTGTTGTCTTTTCACAGAACTTTTGGAGAAGAATCCTTTATCATTTTTATTAGATTATATGTCCCTTAGAAGGTAATTGTTCTTGGTTCAGTGAATATGTTCTTTACAGTCTTCTTTAAGTCTCTACCATTATGAATAGAACTTGCATAGATATTTCATGTCAATTTCAGGACATGCAGATTCTGTGAAGGCCATTTTTGTGGTCCCTTTATACATATCTAGCTCTCCCCATGAGTAAAGGCATGGGAGTTTACACTGTACTACAGCTTTTCCCTATGCTAATATTAGGGGTCAACAGAACAGAGGGAGGTTGAACTATTTGAAGAAGGTAACTTGCCAAGCCTTACTTTCTAGAACAATGAATTTATTTTACTTTAAATGAACAAACAAAAAAGGCCTTAGAGCTTTCTTTAGGTTTTTATTTTCCCAGATAACATCCCTTTCCTTATAAATGTGAAATGTGGTAGTGGTCGTACTGGAATTTATCCATGAGACTCACAGAATTGTTTGTGGACTGGAGGGTCTCCCTTTTTATGCCCATTTACCAAGTCTGGGGAGCTTTGCCCAGAGCTGAGTTGCTTTCATCAGCTGCTTTGCCATTTAGAAAACTGGCATCACTTCTGTAATTCATGTCTCACACTAAGAGTAATTATTTGGAAAAGTGAGATAAATAATAAATAGAATATGTTTTGCTTTTACCATTCTTTATATGATGGTTAAACTTCTAATCTAGGCTTGGTAATATTTGCTTTGAACATTTCGAAACACAAAGCCAAAGTGAGACTGTTTGTTATAATGTCATACATATTCTCCAAACATTAAGCACACAATGGCTCATTTGAATAGAGGAAGAAATAATTGATAGAAAAATAGGCAACATTCACTAGAATAAAGGCCAGCAAGCACTCAAGACGTGCCTCCCTCAACCTCCCACATGCTGGCCATCCTCGTTCTTGTTCTCATGCTTGCACAGCAAGCAATTTACCCACTGAGCCATTTCCTCAGCCCACTCTTTATTTTCAAGCAACTTTATTTTAATGGAAATAAGCAGCAGAAACTAAATAAACTTGTGCATGAACCGTTTGTTTGTACAGTTACTTGACATTTTACTCATATAGTTTGTTGTTTTATAAGTTTTACTTTACTTTAATTATTTTAATTTATTTTATTTATTACTTCATTTAAAAGCACAAATTATGAGATCTATTGTGTAAGCTTACTAACAATCAAATAAAATTTATTAATGGATAAAATAACAAGTATAGCTTAAGTGCTCAAAAGACACTACCATGTGCTCTCAAAGTACTTTTCAAGCTGGAATTTACAATTCTTATATGTCTCTTAAATTGATTTAGCACAAACACAAATATATATTACATAATATAGTTAATTACTATTACAAGAAATGACTGACTTGAAGATACCACTATTCTAAATATCAATCTTATAAATATGTTCTATAAGTATTAAGAACAATTTTCATTTTTTCATACCACAGCATTCACATCAAGAGCCACTAGAGGGACTTGTATTATCAAAAGTGTCTCTTAGAAGCTTCAGTGGTAAATGTTAAGAGAAAAAAATGTGTTAAAGTAAAACTGCCACACAATGTATTGCAATGTAGAAATCAAGTAGCTTAAAAATGGCAACTATTCATTAATTTATCCATTTTGACTACCTCCTAACAATCATTATGTTATAGACTATCAAGAAAGACCATTATTTAAATTAGATTTCATATTGAAATTATATATATTTAGCTTTCTGCTTCTCTTTGTTCCATAGTCTGTCATGTCTTCTATAGTGCTAGACTCATCTTTGAGACATGATGGTAAAGGTCAGAGTAAAATGATTTGGCCATATTGGGATATTGGTTTACAGGGCTTCCTTCAACTTTGCCAAAGCGAATGCTATTGTTATCAATGACCCCTCCATTTATCTCAACTATATACTCTACATGTTCCAGTGTGATTCTACTTATGGCAAGTTCCATGGCATATTCAATGCTGAGGATGAGAGAATGGTCTTCAATGGGAAGACCATTACTTTCTTCCATGAGTGACACCCCTATAACACAAAATGGAATTATGCTGGTGCTGACTATGCTGTTGATTTTACTGGTGTCTTTGCCACCACTGACAGAGCTTGGACTAAGAGGATGTGGCTAAAAGCGTTATTATCTCTGCCTCTTCTGCTGATGCCTCTATGTTTGTGATGGATGTGAACCATGAGAAATATGAGAACTCACTCAAGATTGTTATCTATGCTTTCTGGTTAACTTTCCTTGATAAGGTCATCCATGAAAATTTTGGCATTGAAGGATTCACAAAAGCAGACTATACCATTAGTGCGACCCAGAATACTGTGGGTGATACTTCTGAGAAGCTGTGGTATGATCATGTTAGGGCTATGTAGAACAGCATCCTTGTATCAACAGATGCTGACAAGGCTCTGGATGTGGATTCATCCCAGAGATGAACTGGAAGCTCCCTGACATGGTCTTTCATTTCCCAACATCCAATATGTCCATAGTGTATCTGATATGCTACCTGGAGAACAATACAAGTATGATGACATCAAGAAGGTAGTGAAGCTGACATTGGAAGGCCCACTAAAGGACATCCTGGTCTACACTGAGCACCAGATTGTCTCCTAAAACTTTTACAGTGATACCTATGATTCTACATTTGATGTTGGACCTGGCATTGCTCTCAATGACAATTTCATAAAGCTCATTTCCTATTAGGGTAAAAATGCATGTACAGAAACAAGATGGTGGGCCTGTGGCTTACACGGTATCTAAGGATTTAGAAACACTGGATTATCTACCCCAGTAAAATACAATAGAGAAAGGCCCTTGACTGCTGAGGTGTTCACATCCCTACTCAACCACCAATATTGAGCATGCCCTCACAGTTTTCATTCCAGATCTTGAGAAGAAGAATAGGAGCTTAGGGAGCCATACTCTCTTGAATACTATCAACAAAATTCCCTGCACTCACCTAAAAATCAAACAAAAAATCATTTTCAGTGAAGCATTATACAATGAAAGTAAAATATATAAGTAGAGCTGATAACATCAAAAATCGAGCAATAAAAGAGAGGGCTTTGAAAATCTACATCATACAGAAGTTAATTCTTAAAATTCATTTAGGTCACATACTCAATAGAAATTAAAACTAAAATAAAACAATAATAATAGCAAAAAACAAATGATATCTGTTAAATAGTAGATAACAGAGATGCAATTTTTCCAAAGATAAAGGAGAACTTTATTTCTGTCAACAATTTACAAATTGAACCCACAATGAGATTGTATGTTCCCATAGGTTAGGATACCTACTGTATAAATGATGAAAGGTAGCTCATAATAGAAATGCTGTAAACAGAAACAACTCAGATACATTTTGGAAGGAATGTAAAGTGGTTTACCTATTATGATAATAGTATACAGATGCCCTAATAACTAAAAATACAACTGCCATATGATTCAGCAAAACTTACTACTGGGAGTGTATACCCAACAGACAGTATTAGAGCTAAATTTAGACTTAGGGTTAAGGTTAGAGGTAGGTGTCTTATTAGGGTTAATGTTAGTCTTGAGGTTATGAAATCTATATATGTGAATCAATTTAATATATTTTCTTCCATGTTGATTTTAACACTATTCTCAATATCTAATATGTGAAATCAACTTGTGTGCTTTAGTGATGAATGGGTAGAGAAAATGTAATGTTTATATCACTGTGCCGTAAACATGATATAATTTGAGAAAACATAATTAAATCTCTAAGTTGTATTGCTCAAGAGAAATAAGGCAGAGACAAACACAAATAGGATCTGACTTCACTTACATGTAGAATTTATGAGACAAAATCTATAAAAATACAAGGTTGATTATCAGCTATTAGGGGATTAAATGGAGTGAAAATAAATGCCATTTAAAATGTAGACATTTTCAGGAGTGACATGACCTATATTGTAAACATCTAATGTAGTATTTAGATAGTATGGTTAATAAAAATATACTCTATGAATTTGGAGAGATACTAAATTTTAAGTATTCCTACCACATTTACATAAGAAGATGGATACATATCTGTGAAGGAATGAATATGTTAATCAAAATCTAGTACTCATTTCACAGTATATGTGAATGCTAGAATCATATTGGACACTCTTAATGACATACTAATATTTGCTAATTATGCTTCTGTACAGATGGCAAAGCTTCCTCACAGAACATCTCTCTAGTGATTTTCATTGCATGGAACTCTACTTTTTAATGGTATTTGGAATATTTATTATATTTATTTGATTTAGCATCTAATCAAATCTTATGATTTTCTGTAGATGCTTAAATGAGGACTAAACAAATGGTTCTCAAGACTGCATTTGTATATGATATTATTTGTGCTTAATTTCAATATAACACTTACCTAAATTTATTTCATATTCATTTATCATCTAGTATGAAGCAATTGCCCTGAATATAAAGATAAGATGTACATGATGTAGTTAGTATTCAAAAATGAGTATACTGCTGATGTTTCAATATATACATTACATCCTCAATTTAGTACAAGCTTATGTTTAAAGGACACAGATAGTCATTGGAAGATAACATGACTACTAGTGAGATCTTAGAAGTGAGTAATTGCCTTTGTCCTCCACAGTAATTTTCAAACCAGGCACACTAAGGAACACAGAAAGATTTCAGTGCAGTAGTAGGATGAGAGCCCATGGAGAGTCCAGTATAAAAAGTAGAGGCCTGAAGTTACAAAATATTGATAGCCTGGTGCCCCTAGAAGTGGAGAGAAACAGTAGTGGACATACACGCTTCTGTGTCGTCATTCTATGCTGACTCTCCAGGGTACTCTACAGGTGAGCACACTGCTGGAATATCCTGTGTAGAGATCAAAGGGATATGGTTGGAGAGGAGGAGAGAAAAATGCTCAGTAAAGATATGGGCCAAATTGCTCTTTGAAATTGCATTTGGTAATATAAATATAGGTGTAAGAAACCCCCTGGGTGAGCATAGAGGAAAAAATTAATTATAGATTTTAGAAAGTAATAGGATTCAGCATGAAGACAGCCGAATGCTATAGCCAGAATTGTTGAGAATAGAGATGATATAAAAAAATGTATGTTGCTTAGAAAATATTTTGAGGCACAAAACATTTGGGCTTATCTCTATGTTTTTTACAAAATATTGTCAGCATGTTTAAATATTTTCTACATTTCAATGTAAATAAAAAGTCAAAATTTAAAATATGATGTCATTGAAAATTTTGTCTTCTTTTGTTTATAAAACATTCCTGAGATAAATAAAGGACATTTTATTTTCAAACTTTTTTTTAAATTTACTTTATATCCCACTCACTGCTTTCCCTCCCAGGCATCCCTTCCAACTCCCTTCATCTTCCCTTCCCTTCTCCTCTGAGTTGGTGGGGGGGCCCTGGGTATCCCCCTACCCTAACACATCTGAGGGGGATATGCATCCACTCTGCTGGGCTAAGCAAATTCTCTCCCACTGAGGCCAGACAAGGCAGGCTAGCTAGAAGAACATATCCCACAGACTAACAATAGCCTTTGGGATAGCTCCCACTCTAGCTGTTTGGGACCCACATGATGACCAAGCTGCACATCTGCTACATATGTAAGGGAGGCCTAGATCCAGCCCGTGTATGCTCTTTGATTGGTGGTTCAGATTGTGGGAACCCTAAAAGTCCAGGTTAGTTGACTGTCAGTCTTCCTGTGGAATCCAAGAAAGGGTTTTATAAAGACCAGGACCTGTATAAAGACCATTCGATTTCTCACAATTTGATCTTATCCTAATGGCTTAGAAATAATACATATTCTTAGCTTAAAATGCCACATGGCAGTCAAAGTCAACAAACAAAATCAAGAATAATCAGCATGCATACAATGTCCTGCCACTGAAGGCTCCACTTCTTAGGAAGTTCTGATGATACCTAGTTCCAAATGCTTACACTGTGAGGAAACTATACCTTCATATTCAAACTGACGTTTGTTTATTTATATGCAAATTGCATAATATGAATTATATAATGCAGTGCATCCTGTGTATGTAGAAGGCACTACATTTTGTTTTGTATTGTTTCTAGCTTGATTTTTTGCTCTTAAAAGTATGAACTTCCACTTCCTTCTTTATCTGGTCCAAGGACAGCAGCCTGGCCCTTCCTCATCTCCAGTCTTTCCTATTGTAACTAGGCTCTCAGTTATGTGAGGACCATGTTGTCTATATTTTGATTTATTTCTTTATACTTCAGAAAATTTCGTCACTTATTTCTATGTATATAAATATATCAGTGTACATTCATACATATAGTTGGGATATCTTGGTCCTTTTGCTTTTATTCTGCATTTCTTTTTATGAGCAATAGCATGGTATGCATCTTTTACTGTCGCTGAAAGAAAGGGGAAGATATAAAGTGAATGATAGACTAACGGAATGCCTTATCTAGTTTGCCAACATATGGAATGATTCTGAAACAATTCTCAGTTTGCTTTTCATTTACAAAATACTTCAGTTTGAATAATAAATTGTATGGCCACCACAGTAATGTAACCATATCATAAACTTCCTAAAACTAACAGATACTCATGCAGACTCTAAGATGTATACATAGTACTGTAATATCTATAATGTGCTATTATAGGCTAACCTGTACTAATTATACAAAGTAATCAGTTATGTTGTAATATGAAGACAAAGTACTTTTTAGAACAATGAAACATGCAGAGTGTTATTAAATTTAATATTACTTAAAGAAAAGATTATTTTTAAAAAGTCTCTTGCTCTTATCAGTAGAAGATATTAAATGTGCACTTTCATAGCCAATAGAAACTTAAAGCGACAAGTGAAAATAATGTGATATATTATTAGGTATTTGGAGCAGAAAAAAATTACACAAAATCTAAGATAATATAACTCATGTCAGATTTTAGGTAAAAATAATGTATCAATATACTATGATAAAAGTGTGACAGTGGTGTATATTGGTACTCTGTTGGTAGAGTACTTGTCTTGCATAAGGTGGATGGAGACGTGCCTCAGTATTTAGGGACACTATTTCTTCCAGAGTACTCATATTTGGTTCCAGTATCTTTATGTGATCGCACACAACAGCCTATACTCCAGGTTCAGTGATCTCAGTTTTCCATATGTTTCTGTGGACACCTTTGCACACATGGCATTTACAGAGAAACATATACAAATGCAATTGAAGTAATCTTTGGATGAAATAACAGAGAAACAAAATTCTAATAAAAATTTTCTGTTTAAGAATATTCTAAAATAGAAAAAATTATTTCTAGAATTTGGTGAGTTATTCAACAACTTTTCTTTTTATTTATTTATTTTATGTATGAGTGCACTGTTGCTGTCTTCAGACACACCAGAAGAGAGCATCTGATCCTGTTACAGATGGTTTTGAGCCACCATGTGGTTGCTGGGAATTGAACTCAGGACCTCTGGAAGAGCAGTCAGTGTTCTTAACCACTGAGCCATCTCTCCAGCCCAACAACTTTTCTAAAATACTATTAAGAACATTGTTATTTTTCAGCATAGGATTTGCTTTTGTTTGCTTTTCAAATCTAACATCATATAAGTTAGTATCCCACCTTAGAATTGCCCCAAATTTGAGACTTTTTGTACAAAAATCATTTTATTATTGAATATCAGAAATCAATGATAAAAAGATTAAAATCATACAAACATACTAGTTTAGTGAGGTATTATAAATAAATACAAAAGGTTTTTAGATGTATTTTAAGGCTATAGAAGCTTCATTTAAAAAGAGAATTTATAGGATTCTGATCCACTCCCAACCCCCGCCCCCCGGAATTCTGAGAGCCCAGCAAAACTAGATACCAAGTCTATGTGGGAAAGAGGGGCCCAGAACAAGTGAGTCTCTTTTGTGTGTGTGTGTGTGTGTGTGTGTGTGTGTGTGTGTGTGTGGCTGCTCCAGGGATCTGGAGTCTGGAATGAGTTATCATTACTGTTCTTGCATCAAACAAAATCCTTTTGGAAGCCAGAAGACAAGCTCTCCCTCTCTTGAGGGTCTGACAAAAATACTGCTATTTGCTGTCCACTGGTGACAGGCTGTGCAGATGAATCTTGGCAGTTGACAGGGTAGGAGAACATCCTGCATCCATGGATGGTTCTGGATTTCTTCAAAAGTTTGCTGATGTGATGGTCTCAGGGCCAGGCACCACTTAATAAGATTCTGATATTCATAGAACTTTAGTCACCATGGAGACTAGGTCACCAAGATGGGCCAAGCCAGCATAGGGGAAAACATTTGAGGGCGGGATAAAACTAGCATCATATTTAAGTCCCTGTCACTTCCTCCAACTCTTGAGTGCCTTCTGTGGGGATTCTGCCTGTGCTGAGAGAAATCTTACCTTTTACCTGCTACTTCTCAAATTCTGCTTGGGTTTGCTTCCCTAGTTTTTCCAGTTTCCCATCCCCTGCACTTCCTATGAAAGCTGCCATGGAAGAGGTTACAGGGCCAATTGCTGAGTCATCTGCCCTTTTTCTGCCCACTGTAGTAAAATTCCCAAGTGAACAACTGATCTTCCTTTTTGGTTTCTATTTAACTGTTTCAAAGCCAAGGCCTCACACAGAACACATAACTAATGCAAGAACCAGACAAGCTGTAAATGAGTATATAGTCGGCATGGTAACCTGCAAAAGGATTGTAGATGATAACAATTTTAAAGAAAAAAAATACCTTTAAGTTATCTTATGTGTTGAGGTTTGTTTTTGCTGTTGTTGTTTAGTTGGTTTTGTTTTTTTGCTTCTTTTGTTTTGAAAGATGGCACATTCTAGCCTGGAAGTCAATATTTTGTTTGCTTGTTTTTTTGTTTGCTTGTTTGGTTGGTTGGTTGGTTGTCTTCCTGTTTCAAGCTTCCACTGACTGTTGCCTCTAGGGTTTTACTGTCATGATCTCTCCTTTTATTTCTTTTCCCTCCTTCTGATTTGGGGACCTTTTGGGGGGTAGCGACCTTTCCTAGGGTGTTAGGACTCTGGTAGGACAGCAGCTATACATCCTTTCTGTGAGGGCCCCTTGTCTATTTGCTGGAGTGAGTCTAGGGTCTGCTGACTGTGTACATAAGACAGAAAGGCTGTTCCGGTGTGGTGTGCCTTCTGGATCCTCTGGGGCTGTGCTTTTTGCAGTATGTAGCCTGTTGCTGTACAGGGGAATAAAAGACATCTTATTTTTTTTATACTTAGCGTTTTTTGAATAAAAACCTTTTGTCTTAAAAAAGTGAATATACATACATAAATACTTCACAGATACTTAACAGGCTATAGATTAGGAAATCTCCTTATGATAATTGTCTTATCTTAGTACAAAATTTCATTAAAAGCAGATGAGAAAATATTTACTTAAATAATTATGATAGGACAATAAAATAAACATTTAAGTAGCAATTTATGACTTAGTTCATAAGTGAGTACTGAGTTGGTGATGCTAATTCAGCATTTGATAAACGCCCTCAAGATTAACAGGTAACATTAACACAGCATGACACTATTAAACTGTCCATCAGTTTTCTGTATGTGGATTGGCAAATACTTATCCTTTATAATATGAACTTCACTATTTTTTAACAGACTAAGCACAATGGAAACTTAAAAGGCTGCTGATTTCTGTGAAAGAACTCTTTAAAGGCTTAGGCTTTTTTAACTAAACAAAAATAATGCAGACACAACATTACCATTAATGCAAATGTTCTCCATGTTTGTTCAGCAAAATCTTTAAGAATGATTAAATCTTTAATGGAATTTGTACAAAAGTATCATATACAAACTGATACAATTTATTTTAAGTCAACACAATATCTACCTTTGAAGTATCATTTACTTTAAAGTTCCATGAAAGAATATCAGCAAAATGGTGCATACTTGTTATAAAGGGCATGTTACTAACAAAAAAAATATATTTTCTGATCATGTTACTTCAAAAGCATTTCTTTATTGGAAAGCTATCTTTTTGTATATTTATTCTTCTTCAGGAAATACACGTAACAGAGTGATTTCTCAACATTTTTTTTTTTATGAAGTTAGACACAACACCAGCTCTGTAGCATGGTGGCTACACCCTTTTTGCCATGCTTTCTCTGACAAGGTAAAGAATATTCTTTCAAATTGTAAGAGATCCTTTAGTTGTTCCTGTCTGGTCTTCTATTACAGTAACAAAAAAAATTAACTGGGAAGGAAAAGTGATCCAGAAAAGTGGGGCCATTGCTCAGACGATGTGGAGGTATTGCCATTATTGTAAGTGTTGGTGGTTAGATTCTGAGAGAGAGGAATATTTAGAAATCAGGGTTAGAGAAGAGCCAAAAACTCTATAAATACTACTTACTTGAGTAACATCGTTTTGGTGACAGCATGGGGGGAAAAACAAAAAATACGTGACCTAAGAATTCATTGAAGAAGAAGGAGCATTGTATTTGGAATTGGACTGGAGCCCACTTGTGTGCTATTCTGGCAATGAATTTGCCTATGCCCTGCCCATACCCTGATATCTCAGAGAGACTATATATTTAGATGTGTTGGACTAATTTTTTGGTAGAGAAATTTCAGCCTATGATTCAGGCAACAATCCCCCTTAGTTTACACCAACTTATGATGAGAAATCAGAGCAAAGATTGGAACTGAGACACTGGGAAAAAACTATGATTTTGTGGGGAAATATGTGTAAATATTGAAAGTTACAGAAAAAGCAGCTACACTTGTTTTAAAAAGTAGTGCCATGAATGAAAATCCTCCAGGACTTCACTGCCTCAAAAGGGAAAGTGGTTAAAAACAGTGTTGCAGGTTTAATTGAAGTAGAGTTTTTGCAAAGAGAATGCTTGAGAAGCCAGAGAAGATAGAGCTCCTGGTGTACCTTACTTGAACAGAACATCATGGTGAAAGTTTTCCGGGATCAGTGGAACAAGTGTTTAGAGGCCATGTTAGGTATGGCTTGTAAATGTTGTCTGAGTATATCTGAACTGGCCTCAGAACTTGGCATAGCCTGTATGATGTCAGTGCTATTGGAATCAAGGATACACATATGTAGGATTGTACCATCTCAAACTCTGAATGAAAATAACTCTTTTCTCTTTTTAAACACACACATTCACACACATACACTCACACACTATATTTTATTACAGTATATTTAAATTTTTAAAATACAAATATTTCCTTTCTCATTATTAATATGATTCTAGAAAATAAGGAATATGAAAAACTTTAAATATTAAAAACTTTAATATACTAACAATAATATATTTTCATTAAAATTAGGATATCTTAGCATTTAATATTAACTGATGTATAATATACTCACTCAAAACATAATATAAATGATAATTAACATGATTATAATTACTTTCAATGTCACATAACTTCAATAATGAAGAAAGGAGATTTTTGTACTTAATTTGATTTGCCATTTTTCTTATTATATTTAAAACTATGATATAATTCCTATACAACTATAATCATTTATTAATTATTATCAGAAAGATATACTTTGTCATTATTATGTTTTAAGCTTAAAATGTTACTTTATTCCTATAGCATTTCTTTATTTGTAGCATTAGAATTTATTATTCATAGTTTCGAAGGAGTAAAAAATGTTTAATAGATTTTCCCAACAGATACTATAATAATCTTAATGAAATGGAGTGGTTTGTTGCTATTGATTTCAAGCTAAATGGTGGCTCTCCAAACATTAACCACCAATCATC
The DNA here is from genome assembly GCA_019843855.1 of Hylomyscus alleni. Taxonomy (NCBI): domain Eukaryota; kingdom Metazoa; phylum Chordata; class Mammalia; order Rodentia; family Muridae; genus Hylomyscus; species Hylomyscus alleni. The sequence goes on from JADRCC010566969.1 coordinate 19,785, forward strand.
ATGATGGTTTTTGTGTAGCCATTTTGGGTATTAGTTTGGGGGTTTTTCAGAAAGCTGCCAACATGCTATAGCATACGACCCAGCTATATGATACCTAAGCCTATACTTAAATGACTTTATATCTATATAGATCTAATATAGATATATAGATATGAAGACTATAGATATATAGTATAAAAACTATTTAGACTTCATTCTATAGAGATATATGCTCATTTATGTTCACTAAAACTCTCATAATAATTAGGAAATATCTACTTAGGTGTCCATCAACTGATGAATAATGAAATGTTGTACATACACAATTAATTTTTACTTATTTACACGGAAAAAATCAAATCATGAAATCTGCAGGAAAATATACAGAGCTTGCAAATATTATACTGAATAATGTCTGTGAGGTCCAGAAAGACAGATGTCAGATGTTCTTTATCATTTGTAGATCCTAGATCAGAAGCTTTTGCTTCATGTAATTAAATTGGTATAAAGTAGAAGCCAAATCACTAAACAGGGTCATTGAGTGAAAATGTCTTATGGCATGGAAGGTCATAGAATGTATGCAAAATACAAGCAGATTAGCTTTGATGGGGCTAAAAATCTCAAGTAGAAATTGGGATGAAGTATCCAGAAACAAGAGGATAGGGTAAAGGGAGAGAGAGGTTGGAGGAGAGAAGGAAGAACATATAGGAAGAGTAGCCAATGCTCTTCACTGTTGATTAATTTCTCCAGCACAAATTTGGATATTTTTTTGGTTGGTTCATTCAAACTTTCAACTTCCTGATCATTTTTTTTAATATTTTGATTATAAACAATCACGTCACTTACATATTTTCTGAGCTTTTTTCATCCCATGTATCACAATTTGTAAAATTTTTATTTTTCTATCACTGGGGAATGCTAAGGCTGTAAGGCAGGAGTGGG
>JADRCC010566972.1:0-12653 GCA_019843855.1 Hylomyscus alleni
TTTTTTTTTTCTTTTAAAAAAATGAAGTGAAGTTTTCTTTCTTTTTTTTTTTTTTTTTGTACTCATGTCACTGTTGTTTTGGGTGTGATAACAGTGGTAGAAATTCATACCAAAGAGTTGCATTTTAGAATATAAGAGTGAACCCATCAAGAAGTTTCTTTTTTCTTAGTGTGCCCCAATGATGCTATCACATGACAAACTTTCCTGAGGAAAGCAAAGTCTTTGATAGAAATTCAATAATTATGTTTCATATGTACTAAGTAGTCAGCTTCATCTCTGGATGTGTGGAAAGCATTCCTGCCCGAATCCTGTGCATATGTCAGAACAGCCTGCCATTGGCTGGAACCCCATCTCTTGCTTTCTCCTAGGCATTTTCCCTCTCCCCCAGTTTCCTTCACCTTCAGTTGTGCCCTCCATTCAAAACTGTCTTCTAAGACATCTTCAAGTTACCCTTCCATCTTTTGCCTTTGGTGTCTTGTTTTCTATGCCTCCCACAACAATTTCTGTCCCCTCTTTGTCCACAGTCCTAGGCTCCTTAGAATGTTTTCAGAACAGACAACCTTGCATTGTCTTATTACTATCCATGTTGCTGTGATGGAATACCCCAACAAAAGCAATGCAAAAGAGAAAGGGCTTGCTTTAGTTCTAAGTTTGAAGTTATAACCTATTATGATGTGGGAGTCATGGCAATAAGAGCTTGAAGCACCCCACCAGGTTGTATCTACAGTTAAGCAGAGAAAAATGAATACCAGTGAACAGTAAGCTTTCTCTTCTTTATACAGTCTATGACCCATGCCCAGGAAATGTTGGGACCGGCTTTGAGTTTGGATATTCCTGTATCAATTAACCCAAACCAAATACTCTATCACAAGGCTAGAGGCTAACCTAATCTAGATAATTACTCAGTGGTAATTATCACAGAGGCTTGCCTCTGTGAGTCTAAATCTTGTCAACTGGGTAATCAATAGTAACCATCGTAAACATCAAGTTCACCCAGCCACTGCTAGTCCACTAACCTAGGTTCGACTTGTGTTGGGGAGCTATATGCCAGGAAACATGTTCATGTTGCAAATAAAAATCAAGTCATTTATCTATATCTTAGATTAGTAGATTGTTAACATTCTGTCATCTGGGGTATGTGTTTTGGAGAAGGCATAAGTTCACATCTGTGATCAGATCTTAGCTCAGAGAGCTTTGGACAAAATAGTTTATTTAGATTTATCCTTTGACATTCTTGGGACAGGGAATACATTTTATACTAAATTATAAATTCACTTAGCATCTGTGCATTGCCATAAAACTTTAATATTTAAAAGAGACAATAACAATTCTAAAATTAATGAGTACCTCTTCTACCGTAATCTTCTATAGATAGCATTCTTTTCTCTTTTTGACCTCAATTTAGGTAGCATTCTGAGTGCAGTATTTCTATAGTTTTGTCAACAGCCACACATACATCACACCTAGGGAACTCCCCTTTGCCTTCAACTAGCAAATATCCCATAGTGAAACCTCAACACCCAGGGATGGTCCATTGCCCAAGTCGCTGTCATATTATTTTTGACAGTGTGAGTTCTATCTAAACAGAAATTAAGGATAAATTAACAGGAAAAAGAGAGAGAAAGTTTTGAAGAGAGAAAAAAAGAATTGAGTGAGACAGTGAGTAAATCTCTATTTCAACAATAGCTTTTAAAGCTGTTTATGATAAAAAGAGGATTAGGGAGCTCAAACTCAGCTATATTAAATTCAATCCCAGACCCCTGTTCTCAGACACATGCAGGCCTGAGAGCATCAATCCCAACATGACAAAATAGCCCCTGGGAGAAGGACTCTTTCTGGCAATGTGCCACTTGCCTCTTATAAACTGTTAACCGTGGTAATGAACCAATCCAAGAGACATATTAATAATGACATGAAGAGACACGTTTATTGTTGATTGTTGAGATGGTGGCAGATTTATTGCTAGCTTGCCAGGAGGGAGGGTTTGGCCCAGCAATGGTGCAATTAAAAACAAATTGAACACAGGGACAAAGAATCAATAATCTAACAGGGCAACTTTTAGTTTGCAAAATACAAATATAAATTAATTGACCTGAACACAGTTGCTAACTGGCCATTAATGTCTGCTAGCTGGCCAATCAGAGCACATAATCCACCCATTAAATTCATTGTAGCAGGCTGGGTTTGTAGATTTCTAGGTCTGCCTGCCAGGGTAGCTGCTGGGGCGGGGGTAGCTTGTTTGAGAGTGATTTCCAATACTACTAAAGGAAAATCACCAAGTGACAAAGTTTGCCCAGAAGCTCTAAATTATGGGCTATTTCCAGAGGTTTCACTAAGAATTCATTTATCCAGCAGATATAATGTTGATACCTACAATGTAGTACATTCAGTCTATTCTAAGCACAAGGAAGCAAATAGAATAAATCCAAGCATACTGCTCTTCCCAATGTGGCTTTCACTAATCTCCTATGTGTTTTCCAGCAATGTTATCTTTTGACACACTTGTCTTCTCTCTTGTTATCACTCTTGCATAAAGTGATAATTAGAATATAGTTTGGATATTTTGGTATTATTGTTATGGAAGGATAAAATCAAATGTAAATGTAAGAGAGAGAGAGAAAGAGAGAGAGAGAGGAAGAGAGAGAGAGAGAGATACTTATATGGTTATGCTAACTTAGACTGGAAATCCTAAGCAGTGCCATTTGCAAAAATCAAGAAGTTACTTCTTGCTCTTGCTTTCAAAGAAATTATAAGGAAGAAGGGAAAGAAAGATCAATCAATAATTGAAACTATTAAAAAGGCACAGGTATCATAAGTCAGTGCAGACAATTTTTTAGCAGCTGGAGTTTCAAAGGCAGCCTATGGCTTTGGGAATTAGGAACTCTATAGTAGTGCTGTGTAGTGTGAGAGGCACTTGTCCTACTTGGCTATCTCAAATCAATTCAATTAAAACAAGTTTGTCTTAGAAGTGAGAGCCTCAGTTGTACTAGCTGTATTTGGGCTTCTTATTGGCCATGTGTGACTGACATCTCTTGTGTTTAAGAACACAAATGTAGGCATTTTCTTCACAACAGGGGTCTAGTAAGAAGTGTAGCTTTCTCTAGAATTTGAATATCCAAGAGAAACAGAACAAGACTCGGAGGAATGGACAGGGTGCTGGTTACTAGAGATGGTGGGTTATCGGGACAAATGTGAATACCGTGATATGTAGGAAGCCAAAGTGGAAAAAAAGAAACTCATATGGAAACCACATAATGGTCCTTGGGTCCTCAACATGCACAATGGTGGTCTAAAAGGTTTTGATCATGTCATTATTAAAAAGAAATCGTTACCAATTCATACATTTCAAGATAGCTAGTAGGGAGAACACTTTCTTTCCAGGACAAAGAAATGATAAATGTCTGAGGTGATGGATCATCCAATTACCCTGTGCTGATCACCACACACTGTTTACATCACACTGAAATGTCACAGTGTGTACCATAAAAATGCCTAGTTACTGTTGCCAATTAAAGACAACAAAATATATTTTAAAAATCTGAGCACGTGCATCATCGTCAAATAACATAAAATGAGAAAGACATCAGACATGAGGTGTCATGATGAAACAAGCCAGTAGAGAGCAAGAATGAGACTCTTCATTAAAGTCATTCTTGGGGGGACAGAAAAGAAGAGAAAGAAAAGACAGGACTTGGAAGAATTAAAGCTTAAGCCAAAAATTTGCATGAAGATATCATGTCTTCAAATAGGGCTGTGAATCTAGAGGAAAGAAGAGGCTTTGGAGTGAGGAGTCAAGTTTAGTATGGAACAGGTGGAGATACGCAGGCTGATGGAATGAGAGAGTGGAGTTACAGAAGGCACTATAACCAGGGAGTAGAGATATGGAGCCAGTATGAGCCTTTCAGAGGGAAGTTATAATTACTGAGATGGGAAAAATGAAAGGGGCAAGGAAATCTTAAGAAAGACAGATTTTGTCTGTAGGAAGCTTGGCTGAGGAGTCCCAAAGATGGGGAAATTTCAAGGAGAGTACATTCTGTGGCCACAACAAGACAGGAAAGGCACACATGCTGTGAGAAGACCTCAAAGCAGAGGAATGTCTTTCAAATGTGAGGGGGAAGAATTATCACTATAGCCTGGACTAAACTAAAATCTCAGCCTTGGACATAGGAGGTAGTGGCCCAAGACAACTTCCCTGGCCTTTCTAATCCTCTTTTGCCATTCAAAAATTAGAGAAAGTATTGTATTATGTCTTTTTGAGGTTAACCAGAAGATAAACTTGGATCAGACGAGTGCTATACCACTCAATGCACATTGGTCAAGGTTATTATTATTAAGATGGGCTCTTATAATAGTTACCTTATAATAATATTTCTTTACTTTTGTTTTTCTTCAATTTCTCCACCAATAGAAGAGAACTTCTAGAGCAGTAGCCAATGGTTCAAGGTATTTTTTTTTTGAAAGGATCAAGCACAATGCGTAGTTACTATTATTGTTCTTGAACTTGACACATGTTAATTAGATCCTCAAAGCCATATAGAGGAATTCAAGTAAGAGACTCCAAGTACGGAGCGACTTGCTCTCTTGTAGAGTATGTTAATACTCTGCATTAAATTTCCTCTGATCACAAACTATGAGTAATACTCATGGAGGGTAAGGTTTGAATGTTACAATGTTAGGGTGATAGGATATGATAAACTGAAAGAGAGTAGAAGACTCGATGGCATTACTAATTCACCCTTCAAATAAGTACAGTTGCTCTTCTGCTCACAGTACGAGGATGTATGAGAAAAGACCTTCATGCTTATTGGAGTTGTTGGCTGACTGGCTTCTGAGGGCATAAACTGAGACCACCATGCAAGTTGAGGAGAACAAAACAGACATTTCATTTTCCCCTCAATCTCCACACCAGCAATGATGCTACAAGTGGGCTTTATATGAGTCTCAGTTTATTTAATTCTACTGCAAACAAGGCAGATGACAGACCCAGGCCTTGCCTCTTCTTTTCCTGGCTTCTGCTTCTGTACATATCTCCAGACCAGATGCCAAGACTGGCAGCACCTTCCTGGATCCTGTCAGAACTGTGCTTTGATCCAAAATAAGCCAACACACTTCCCAAACCTGGACTGCAATGGAAGATAGGGGGATGTCCTTTTGGCAGACACATCAACCACCTTTGGCGCTGGCAAGGAATTCACCCTGTGTCAAATTTTGTTTGAGTCTCATTTACCTTGGAATATATCAACTCTTCATATTCCTACCTTGAACCAAGGACAAGTGCTGCAAAATGATCAAGTGGTTACCACTTTGCTTCTACCTGGAAGCTGACCTCCATGTGCACTATAGGGGGGCATGGAGTTTTAGAAATCACAGGAGAAATAGACACAAACCTTGTCAACACTGTGTGAGAGAGTTTTGAATGTGAATGTGTGTAAATGCAAAGATGTTAAGGCCTTAGTTCTGAAGAAGTGGAACAAAGCTTCATATTTCTTCTCACAATAATGTGAGAAATGTTCTGGTTAAGAAAGAAACCATCTTTGCTATCCATGTGTTTTTGGACTGTGTCATTACAAAGTACATATCATATTATGAAAGACATCTAAAGTTAAGAGAATAGGAGCAAGGTGAACATCCATTCAGTTCTGGCTCTAGAGGTATCAAATTCAGATAGCAGCTAACTAGCACCATCTGATATCAGAGAAAGAAGGCTGCCCAGAGTACAGATGTGAACTTCATTCTGAAATTTCAGGTCACAAGAGACTTCTAAGATCAGGCATGGAAGCAGCATATGTCCATAGGACCTAAGTAGCTATCTGTTTGTCTTTCTGTTCTTTTTTCCCAACAATTTACTTCTTCACTTTATTTTTTTTATTTTAATTCTTACTGTTGACTTGACTGGATTGTGAAACCATCTAAGGCACCTTCCTTAGGTGTGTCTGTGAGTATGCTTACAGATATATTTAACTGAGGAGGGAAGCGTAGGCCTCAATGTGGCTATGTGCCAAGAACTGGATAAAAGTGGGAAGGGGCAGGGAAGTCTGGAGTGCTCCGCATTCCTCTCTTTCTTTCCTTGACTGCAGAGGCAATGTGACTAGTCAACCCATCACTGTGTCCACATGCCTTCTCTGCCATGATGCACTCAACTTTATTGGGCCATAAACCAAAAGAACCACTCTTAATTTGATTCTGTTGAGTATTTTGCCATAGCCAAGAAAAAGAACTACTATTCCTGTGAAGGAAGATTCCCAAGATACTTTCCTTTTTCATATGCAGACAGTCTCTTTACAACAAATGACACCATCACTAATTCCTTCTGTGGCTTCAGTTGTCACTGTAGTCACTCTAATTTTTTTCCTTGACTCCCAATTCTTTAATAAAGAATACACAGGGCCAGTGAGATGGCTTAGTGTTTTGTTTTTTATTATTTTTGTTTTATTTTGGTTTTTCCTTTATTGCTTTTTATTAGATATTTTCTTTATTTACATTTCAAATGTTATTCCCTTTCCCCTTTTCCCCTCTGAAAACCCCTTATCCTATCTCCCCTCCCCCTGCTCACCAACCCACCCATTCCTGCTTCCCTGTCCTGGCATTCCCCTGCACTGGGGCATCGAGCCTTCTCAGGACCAAGGGCCTCTCCTCCCATTGATGTCCAACAAGGCCATCATCTGCTACATATGCAGCTGGAGCCATGAGTCCCTCCATGTGTACTCTTTGGTTGATGGTTTAGTTCCTGGGAGCTCTAGGGGTACTGGTTGGCTCATACTGTTGTTCCTCCTATGGGGCTGCAAGCTTGTTCAGCTCCTTTGGTCCTTTCTCTAGCTCCTTCATTGGGGATATTGTGTTCAGCCCAATGGTTGGCCGAGAGCATCCTCCTCTGTATTTTTCAGGCACTGACAGAACCTCTCAGGAGACAGCTATATCAGGCTCCTGTCAGCAAGCACTTGCTGGCATCCACAATAGTGTCTGGGTTTGGTGACCGTATATGGGATGGATCCCCAGGTGGGGCAGTCTCTGGATGGTCTTTCCTTCAGTCTCTGCTTCACACTTTGTGTCTGTATCTCCTCCAATGGGAGACTTAGTGGTTTAGCACACATTCAAGGAAGACTGATGACTGCGTTTCATCCACAGGAACCACATTGTAGAAGCATAGGATTGAATCCTGAAGGTAGTCCTCTGATATCACATGTGTACCATGGCACATGTGTGCCTACACATACACACACACATACACACACACACACACACACACACACTCATATATACACAGTAAATGTGAGAAAATATAATAGAGGTGATATATAGATAATAGAAAATATATGATAGATGATAAATAGATGATCAATAGATGATGATAGATAAATAAATGATAGGGGATGGATCAATAGATAATAGATGATAGATAGGTAATAGATAGATAGATAGATAGATAGATAGATAGATAGATAGATGATACAAAGACATTCACACATATACATTTACCTACCTACATACATATATACATACAAATGAAACAATTTTATGTGATTTTTTTTCTGAGAGGAACAAGGAAAGAGATTTTTTTAAAACCTTTCCAATGGAAAAGGTGGTCAATACTCAGATTCCCCACTAATGATGCTATCAAGGGATCCCTAAATTCTTAGTCTAAATAAACCATAAACTAGTAACAGTTTGTGAGCAAACTTTCTGATTGCCCCATCAGTGGATAAAATTAGGAGAGACAGACAATCCCAGTTAGGGAAAAAAAAACCCTTCCTTTGAGAAATTTTACTAAAGAATCATAAGATAGAATTATCAGAAAGGAGCAGTTGAGCCCAGCCCATCCCCACCTCCATGTCAAAACCAGGGAAATGAAGCCCAGAGAAGGCCTTACATCATTTTGTGTGATCCTTTATCTTGTATGGTTCATGGATACAGATACATAGATGCTGCTTATAGTTCCTGGCTCAGAACCTTGTGTCAAAATGGGATATATGAGCACATGGAGAGAAGGGGGAGGAAAAGGGGGAAGTGTGAAAGTAAGGAAGAGAGAGATGCATGTACAAGTGTGCACAGAAGATTTTATTAACTACTTTTGTTTGTTTCTTATTATTTGTGTGTCTGTGTATAGTATGGGGTAGGCCATGGTGCATTCGTGTGGACCACGAAGGACAATTTGTGAGAAATCAATTCTCTTCCTGCGACATGTAGGGTCATCATGTCTGGCAGCAGGTGCCTTTACCCACTGAGCCATCTCCCCAGCCCCTACAGGGAGGATTAAAGCGCACGTGCTGCACAGAGAAAATCAGTTTTACTGCATGCTGTTCATCCCAGGCTAAGAAACCTGGAAGGCAATGTCCTAAAGACTCAGGAGCCAAACTTAGGCTGGGGAGTACTTTTTCTCATGCCCAGGCTTGTTCTTTTCCACTTTCCCACCTTGCTTCTGTGAAGAACAAGTGTGATTATAATTTAAAATAGAGGCTGAATAAATTAAATGTATTTCAGGTTGACTGCTTGCTTTTCTTTAAGCTCATAATTATACACGTTAATTCAAATGGCTTTGTAATATTTGGGAGGAGAGGGGAAATCGCAGGGAAAAGGTTTGGTACAAAGAAGAGTTGGAAGTGGTTTAGTCTCTGAAAAATCTTGTGCACCATGTGGCTCTGTCTGCATCTCCCTGCTGTAAGCCCTCCTCCCAGGTGCCTGTAGCTCCCAACCCAGAAATTTCTCTTCAGCATCTGCCTTTCTTTTCAGCACCTTTAGAACTTGTTTTCCTCATTAAGGGCAGCATTTTCCTGCCCGTTCACTTAACTCCGCATTAGCAGTGTGGCAGGGGGACAGGATTCTGGGGGACACATAGCAAAAAAAGACCTTCATTAAGAGGTGCTTGGCCACTTCCCAGCCAGCCTAATTCATTCAAATCACTCCTGACTCCCTGAATCTCAATTTCTTGCTTTATAGAGTGGTGACTTTCTGCTCTGTCTTCCAGGGATTTTGTAAAGAATAATCAAAAGAGATAATGCATGCAAAGTGCCTTGTTGACTATTTGTATTTTGATAGCTTTCTCTCCAGTGCCAAAAGCTTAACCCAAATGAATAAATGCAGTGAAGGGAATTTAAAACACTTACTAGCTCTATCGTCTAGCGCAGTTTCAATCTAATCCTTGGTTTCTTTATTCGTAAGATATGAAGATGATTCATAGTTTGTCAAGTAGATGCAAAGATCAATTGAGACATGGTTAGTGCACAATGTAGCCAATGCCAGAGCTAGCAGGGGCCCAATAGGACTGGGGTGGACAGAAAACTAGATTTCCTTTCAGGTAACAGCTAGTCTCTCAAGAACAGAATCCATGTTAAGACACCCAAAGCCATTTTATATAGAGAAATTACAGACGCCTTTTGTGAAGTCCTCTATGTATGAATTTTATATTTAATATTTCGTATTCCTCTGTCTATGCTTCATGTATGTGTATCTGTGTGTATGTGTATGTGGGGGGGGGGACTGGGTGCATGTGCATGCACATATATTTACATATGAATGTGTATGGAGGCCTCAATATCTTCTTCAATTTTCTACACTTTATTTTTTGAAACAGAAAATCTCACTGAATCTGGAGTATGCTGACTCAGCAAGGACTGGCCATTAAGCTCCAGGGATCCTCCTTCTCGTCTCCAGCGCTAGGATTACATGCATGCATTTTTATGTCACTGCTGGGATCCGAACTCATATTCTCATGCTTGCATAGGATGTTGAGTATTTCATACTAGGACTAATCATTTCTAAGCCTCTGAATAAATCTAGGGTTTACAAAAAACATTCAGTTCATAAAGGGAAATACCTTCCAGGCCACAGATTTCTAAGCCAGACCAAAGAATAGACTGAGAATATCAACACTCCTCAAGCAAAGATAGACACAATTTCCCGTCCGCATCCATCTCTAACAAAGAGCAACACCCCAGACCACCAGTTCTCATAGACCTGGTAAGGTTTCAGAACATGTAGAGTTAATGAAGATTAGGATGGCAATTAGATCTTGGATTCCCAAAGGAGAAGGGGTTTTCAGTACTTACATAGGATAAAATGGTAACATTTAAAATGTGTACCCCTGGAGGGATGAGCGACTAGAAAATTAATTATCTTCTTTCTGCCTCTCTCTCAGCTTCTTTGTACCATTTATGGGAGCTTTGGAGTCCCTCCCTCACAGCTCATTTTCTTTTTGGGGCTTTGTCCTTAATTCCTGATGGTACAATTCAATGTTGGCAGCCAGAGGGTAGCAAAACAAAATAATACACAAGACAAAAAATCAGAGACATTTTTTATGACCCTAGAGCAAAGAAGTAAGCAAGCATGATTGGCAGGAGAGAGGCACTGGAATAAGCTGAGATGCTGATCTTGCAGTCATACTATTACTATAACAGCAAAGGCCCATGGAAGGAAAACCTCAGAACCATTGCAAAGAATCTCTGGATAGACTCCCAAGATTCCAGCTGGGCTGTGTCAATCACTTGCCCAAGGGCCAATCCCAAGGACAGGCTCACCTGTCTGCCTTACTAAAAGGATAAGAAGAAAAATTAGCCCTTTAATAAGGTACTAGACTTTTCTTCCTTAGAATCCTACTTCTAGTACAGTAACTTACAGTCCACAGCCATGTGGCTTCATAAGTAGATCAACTTTTTTTTTTAATCTCTTTTCTAGACATTCTTTCCTTAACAACGTGATCCAACATTTTAGGATCCTTTGTACTTTCCCTAAAGCCTTGAAACCCTCCATTTAGTTGCTGGTCTACCATGTGTCTGACCTCCATGTCAGTTTCAATAGCATGGCTTTTCCATTCTCTCCTCAGGATAGCTGCTGAGGTATGAAGCCCTCCTGCTCTAGAGGTTTATCTCCTTTAAATTTTAATAATAATTTTCATTAGCTTCCAGTTGAGTCCATGCCTGATTTCTTTTTAAATGAGACTTATAACCCCAAGAGATGACCCCAAATTTCCCTGTATCAATGTGGTTGTGGTTCAAGGCCAGTCTCTACTACTTGTCTCTTATGGATCATGGCAGGTTCCCACCATCCTGAGCTACATACAGTACAGTCAGTTAATTTGCAAATTGATCTAACAGTCCATGTTCTGCAGCTTCCCAGAGTTTGTTGCAAGGGTCAAATGCAATCAGGATCCTGAGCATCTTTGAACAGTACTAAATAAATGTGTGGAATCTGAGGCATCTGTGTTGTGGTAGATCTCTTAGCATGGCATGTTATAGACTTCTTCCCTACTGAGAACTTTCTCTATGACTATCCACTCGAACCCACTGACCAATGGCTGGCTCACCACTGTACCCCTGTCCTCTTGGAGAGGTTCCAGGGGTACAGTTGCTGGATCACCTCACAGATAAACATCTCTGAATGTCTGTAATGCCCCAGCAGGCTAAGGGCTTGGGCTTCAGATAAATAAGTCATGATTCTTGTTCTCCAGGAGTAGTTAGCCTTAGCAGCTCCCCCTCTCTCAAGCTAGTAAACCCTGACATGACAGACTTTCAAACACTGGTATTAAGCTACAGCTTCTCCTTCATGTTGTCACATCTATATGATGCTGTTCCTTCAGACAGTCACAGCATTTTATCTCTGCAGTTACTATCAAGGCCACGATCATTTCCCCAAATTCATAAATATAAGTACTCTCATTTATCTCTTTCTCATTCAAAGCATTAGTGATCAGTTCTCTCTATTGCCCTTAGACAATATCTCTTAGGTGCCTCTCTATTTCTAAAGGAAAATCAAGAGTCCATCCTTATGACACTGCTTTGGATGCTGGGAGCAACTTGGAGTTTCTCCTTGTCTCTCTATGTCCTATGTCCCACCCCTACGCTTAGACCGCCAACCCTGTCCCCACTGCAGCTCATCCCTGACAGGGTTGCCAAGTAAATTTTGCTCCCATGACTAACCTGACCCACATCCAAAATTTGCCACAGTTCTAGGTTTCTTTCCCACTTACTTATATGGTCTAGATGACATTATTACACAAGCTTATGTGGTGACATAAAATGAACTCCTCAGTGGCCAAGAAGCACCTGAGGGAACAATGGTGAATTTTAATGAAGGGGGCTGATAAACAGGTAGACACATGGGGCAAGGAGGGTCCTTTACAATAGTCTACAAGGTGTCAAGAACCATGGCAGAGAAGCTCTTGTGTGTGAACATAGCAGAAGAACAAAACAAAGTTAGAAGCTACATGGGAGGGTCTCCCTTCCACTAATGGCACCCAATTTATAGCAGTAATGAGATATTAATATTGTCAAATAGGAGATAAATAAAACCCTTTTAAAAAAAACAGACAAGTTGCAGCTCGGAAATTTTTCAGTTTTTCTTATTGCAAAATCAATACCCATCAGCAGTTTGAAATTAAGGGCAAGATTAGACCTCAGTTTTATACATGCCTTATTGTATTCCAAAAGCTTTATACTCAGTCAGATAAATCTTCCTTAAGAGGATTAGGAAACTTTCATTATCTTTATCTAACCTGAACTAACACCAAGTCTGAAAAATTAATCTATAGACTGGACAAAAGCCGATAGCTGCTGGGAAAAGAGCAGACCTTGGCTTCTTTCTCACCGAGTAGGAAGAGCAACGGGGCGGCTGCATCTGCCCCCTAAGGATTCTGCAGTGCTCACCAGGACCAGGAGGAATGC
>JADRCC010566974.1:0-20802 GCA_019843855.1 Hylomyscus alleni
GCCACTATTGCACCTTTCAGGATAGCTACCCATTATAGTCATTGTTATGGGACTGGATAGTTTTACTACTATCATAATCCTAAGTAGTAGTAGATATATGTTACTTACTATTTGCAACAAAAATGAAGTTGTTAGTATTAAAGAACCTATTTGTAATATTAAACTAGTAGTATGCATATGGTAGTCAGCTTTCCTTACATCTATTGTCATAGATTACTTACTGATTTCCTTATCTGTATAGGTGTCAGTTCCTGAACTTATTTCAGTGACCCTGGCCTCTGCCTACAACCTCCTTTGTTTTCTTGCAGCCTACTTAATATTATGCCACCAGTTCTTCAGTTTTCTTAGGGGCTGAAGTATATTGGTCCTACCATTTATGTATCCCAAGTTATCTTTCTATCTTCTCTCAACTAGCTTGAATTACATAGTTCACAAGTTATCATTATCACGCCTCAGCATATCTGCTAAATTCTCTTGTCTTCTTCTATTTGTTGTATTGGTCTTGCATGGGTAAACTACAAACCTTACCAAATTGATCTTTAGTTTGTGGCAATTAATTGCAATGGTGTAATGGAATGAACGGTCTTTATATTTGTGACTGGTTAATCGTCTTTATCCATTTTTCAACTCTCCAGGATGATTTTTCCAATATTCGTTTGTTTGTTTGAATACTAACGGTTGAACTCATGGTCTAAAGTATGGTTGAAAAGCTCTCTACAACTTCTTTAAATTTCTGAGGGCTGTCAAGGTGGTCAGTGGGTAAAAGTGCTTGCCACCAAGGCTGATGACCTGTGTTCACTCCTTGGAACTCACATGAAGAACCAATTTCTGTTCTTGGATCTCCTCATGGATGATATGACATACATACACAGAGGCACACATATACACACATACACAAATGAATCTTAAAATAATTTTTGACACAAGACTTCACTAAGTTTCCTTGAATATTCTCAGAGTTCAATCTGGCCTGAAACTCAAAATCTCCTGCCTCAACCTTCCAAGTTCTGGAATAATACATATGTCTCATCAAGTTTGTTCCTGTGAATATATTAATGGTTATTCTTCAGTGGACACCTTCTTCTGTAAGAATCCTAACTGAAAATAAGTGTGTAAGATTGATTTAACATGGGTTGCTTTTCTGAAATATCTACCAGGAGATATTTAGTTATTGGACTGTATTGATGATTGGCTACTAGTAGGTAACGCTGAAAGTCTTCATATGTTGCAAGTATATTTACAGTCAAAAGTTGTAGTTCACATTCTTTTCTATGTTTGTGATGCTGGGGCTGGAGGCTATGTCCTTGGGTTTGCTGGACAACTGCTCTACCACTGAGCTTCCTCCGTACTCATACATTATTATTCTAACATGTGCAGTTCTGTACACCATAACACGGTAGTTCTTTTCTGTAGACCACACTGAAAGCAGGAGTGTAATGCTGGGCTGCTAGAGTTTCTACAATTGTATTGATGAAAAAAGGAAAACATACTGTGTCATCACTCTCAGGATATAGTTCCTCCCACATTTCATTTCTAGGAGGGTTTGCTGGGACAACAAACTTGCCACCCAAGTTTGAAACAGCAGAAATTACACAAAACCAAAATATTTTCCAAATACATTTAAATAGATTAAGAAATAAGTGGATATATAAGTGGGCTCTAAAACTGAAAGTAGCTCTGTTTTGTGGTTCTTTTCGGAAGGTTGGTGATGAGATGAAGTCATTCTTGTCGTACTGTTCACAATTTACAGCTCAGCTGGAGGAAGCAGTTAAGGAAGAACATAATGTATGTATTCCAAGTCATGTCTGGTGCAAATTATGAGAGCTTGTATTGGTTGTAGAAATTGTGACATGATATTCAGTAAGTAATCAATCCTTTGGAGAATTACAAAAGTCATTAGAAAATAGCTTTTAAAAATTTTTTTATTCTCAATGTAGACATTTATATCTGTGGACTTTTCTTTAAATACAATATCAACACAATACTTTCAAATATGATCTCTATATTTTATTTTCATCTTTAAAATAAGTCTGTATTATCAATATCATATTATGATTAATGTTAATTTGAAAATGAAAACTGTTTGTTTTTTTTAAAAAAAGGATCACCATAGTACTAATCCCTAGTATGGAAAAAATACTGTTAGCACAGTTATGGCCGACTTTTTGCTTTTCCTTACATATTATTATTTTTTCCAATATGATTTATATATGTATTTATATCTATGTATAAGTTTTCAAAAATGAAATAATGTTTGGCAAGAGAGACAGCTCAGTGGTTAAAAGTGTTTTTGCTCTTGCAGAAGACTCAGATCTGGTTCACAGTACTACATGGTCACTCACACTCATGTGTAACTCTACTTCCAGGACTTCCAGCACACTCTTCTGGCCTCTTCAGGGACACATGTAATGCGTCTGCACAAACATGCAGACAAGAAAACCACAGAAAGCAAAAAAGAATCTTTTTAAAATTTTAAATAAATCACATTTTGCTCATTTCCAAATATATTTTAAGTTTTAAAACATGTCATGGTCATCATATTTACAAGACATTTTGGACTGGTTAAAGCTGGTTATTATATTATATTTTCTGGTGTAACCTGAATAACATATTCATCTTTATATATGAGGGTCACCATTTAGTGTCTGTTCTATATATACTACACTGTTAATAATATATAATATCATGTGCTTTATATTCTGTAGTATATAAATATGTCCAACTTCACTTGTAATGTTGATTAACCTGACATTATTTGTTGTAGGCTTAGATTTTTCAAAATCTACTTTATTTAGGGTCCTTAAGCTCTTTAACCTCCTTTCTAGCCTGGTTGTGGACCTGTTTAGAAGTAGTTTTTGGGGCAATTCCACTCTTCTTTTTGAAGACACCAGCCCTCTAGTCCAATCAAAACACCAAACAGGAATCAGGTGCAACAGCACAATCCAGCAGAAACAGCAAGGCTCCACAGGATTGGCTTGAATAACAGAAGTTCCTTAGTGCTTTCTCACTATAAAGTCAAGACCAGCAAAGGCCAGTGAAACCAAAGACCAGTGAAGGCTAGTAAAGCATTGATTAGGGTAGCAATGTAAGAGCATCCTCTCACTGTGGGGTTCTATTTATATTCTTTCTAAACATCACATGCCCTCTTGAGGGTCTGTTTCCAGCAAAACATCACATGCTCTCCCACAAGATAGCTTCCAGAAAAACATCATGTGACATAACTGAGTTTTTCAAGAAATCAGAAAATTCCACTTAAATTTGTCTTTGCCCTCCCCCACCTACCCCTTTCCTTCTCTGGTCATCTGTTTCATAATTCCTTATGACTGTTTTGTCTCAATGGCTAATTCTTCTATTTTGTACTTTTGTTTTGCATGTTACTTTATCTGATACAAACGTTCTTACTATTTTTGTTTTTATTTTCCAATTAAATATTTACCCTTTTAAATACTTTTAATACTATTTTATGTTCATTTCTTATTGAAGAAAAATATTTCAAAACTATTGTCAAAGTTTTCAGTAATCCAAACAATATTTTATCATATGAAGATGGAACTATAGACCTGTAGAACAAGCAGAGAACCCAGAAGTGAAGCAAGGGCTTCATTGATAAAGTGCCTGCCTGTTGCATAAGGAAGAGGATCTGAGGTAGATCATCAACATCTATATAAAATCTGGTTGGTGCTCATCCACAACGATTATATTGGGATGAGGGATGGAGATAGAGATGTATGGATCTAGGGATCTTGCTAGTCAGTCAGTCTAGCCAATTGGTAAGCTCCAGAGTCATCAAAATACAAATCATAATGACAAGGAAATACAAGATATATTAGGAAAGACTGATTAACACAAATATATTAAAATTAAAGCCTGAATCTATTATTAAAAATCCACAAAGAGAATAAGCAAAACATTTGTATCATTTAGAGCTGATAGGAGATTATCATGATCATAATGGATCTGTATCAATAAATGAAAGATAGGTAACTATGACATAAAAAGGTGAGAAGAAAAACCACAAATAACTCATAAATATAATCAACATATATTGTATCATTTAGTAGTTTTTAGAAACGTGGGAATGTTACTAAACCATGTCACACTATTAGATAAGAATAATATGCTGATTGTCTTAGAGTCAACATTTTCATAAAACCCCTCAACTGCTTGCACATTTACTTCTGGTGGTTCCCTGTATCTCTATAACTCTACAAACATCCTGTTGAAAAAAATTCAGTGTTTACAAACACTGTGCTTATCGAGATCATTACTTTCAAAAACTCATTTTTGATAATTCAACTTTACATATGTGGTGTTTTGAATGAAAATTACTCCTATAACTCATATTTGGTTCCCAGTTACTGTAACTATTAGGGAAAGATTAGGATACGTGCCTTTGTTGGAGAAAAGGTATCATGGTACTTTTATTTTTATTGGATATTTTCTTAATTTACACTTCTTTTTTTATTAGATGTTTTCTTATTTACAGTATCTCCTTTCCCAGGTTCCCCTCCAAAAAAAAAAAAACTAAAACAATCCCCTGTTCCCTCTCCCCTCCCCCTGCTCACCATCTCACCCCTCCTGCTTATTGGCCCTGGCATTCCCCTACACTGGGGCATAGAACCTTCACAGGGCCAAGGGCCTCTCCTCCCAGTGATGACCGGCTTGGCCATCCTCTGCTATACATATGCTGCTGGAGCCATGAGTCCCCCCATGTGTACTCTTTGGTTTGAGTTTTAATCCCTGGGAGCTCTGAGGGTACTAGTTAGTTCATATTGTTGTTCCTCCTAAGGGGCTGCAAACCCTTCAGCTCTTTGGGTCCTTTCTCTAGCTTCTTCATTGGGGACCCTCTACTCAGTCCAATGGATGGCTGTGAGCCCCTACTTCTGTATTAGTCAGGTACTGTCAGAGCCTCTCAGGAGACAGCTATCTTAGGCTCCTATCATCCAGCACTTGTTGGCATCCACAACCAATAGTGTCTGGATTTAATGATTGAATATGGGAAGGATTCCCAGGTGGAGCAGTCTCTGAATTGTCCTTCCTTCAGTCTCTGTTCCATAGTTAGCCTCTACAACTCCTTCCATGGGTATTTTGTTCCCCCTTATAAGAAGGAACTAAGTATCCTCACTTTGGTCTTCCTTTTTCTTGAGTTTCTTATGGTTTGTGATTTGTACTTTATGTATTCTGATCTTCTAGGCTAATATCCATTTATCAGAGAATGCATACCATGTGTGTTCTTTTGTGATTGGGTTACTTCACTCAGGATGATAGTCTCCAGGTCCATCCATTTCCCCAAGAATTTCATAAATTCTAAATTTACATTTCTTTCCCAGTTCATCTCCCTCAATAAACCCCATATACCATCACCCCTCCACTTGCTTCTATGAGGGTGTTCCCCAACCCAACTTCCTACTTTCGCCTCCCAGTCCTTGCATTCTCCTACACTGAGACATTAGGCCTTCACAGAACCAAGGACCTCTTCTCCCATTAATGCCCGACAAGGCCATCCTCTGCTACATATGCAGCTGGAGTTGGTACATATGCAGCTGGAGCCATGGGTCCCTCCATGTATACGCTTTGATGGTTTAGTCCCTGGGAGCTCTGGGTTGGGGGAGGAGTCTGCTTGGTTGATATTGTTGTTCTTCCTATGGGGTTGCAAACCCCTTCAGCTCCTTCAGTCCTCCTTGGAGGTCCTCCATGGAGGTCCCCATGCTCAGTTCAGTGGTTGGCTGTGAGCATTCACCTCTGTATTTGTCAGACTCTGGCAGAGCCTCTCAGGAGAGAACTATAACAGGCTCCTGTCAGCAAGCACTTCTTGGCATCTGCAATAGTGTCTGGGTTTGGTGTCTGTATTTGGGATGGATGCCCATGTGAGACAGTCTCTGGATGGCCCTTCCTTCAGTCTCTGGTTCACACTTTGTCTCGTTATTTGCTCCTGTGAGTATTTTGTTCCCCCTTCTAAGAAGGACCGAAGCATTCACACTTTGGCCTTTCCTCTTCTTGAGCTTTATGTGGTCAGCGAATTGTTTCTTGGGTATTCCAAACTTTTGAGCTAAAATCAAGTTATCAGTGAGTGCATACCATGTGTGTTCTTTTGTGATTGGGTTATTTCACTCAGGATGGTATTTTGTAGTTCCATCCATTTGCCTAAGAATTTCATGAAGTCATTGTTTTTAATAGCTGACTAATACTCCACTGTGTAAATGTACCACATTTTCTGTATCCATTCCTCTGTTGAAGGACATCTGGGTTCTTTCCTGCTTCTGTCTATTATAAATGAGTCTACTATGAACATAGTGGAGCATGTGTCCTTGTTATATGTTGGAGCATCTTTCTGGTATATGCCCAGGAGTGGTATAGCTGGGTGCTCAGGTAGTACTATGTACAGTTTTCTGAGGAACTGCCAGACTGATTTCCAGAGTGGTTGTGCCAGCTTGCAATCCCACCAACAATGGAGGAGTGTTCCTCTTTCTAAGCATCCCCCCAGCATCTCCTATCACCTAAGTTTTGATCTTAGTCATTCTATGTGGTGTGAGGTGGAATCTCAGGGTTGTTTCGATTTGCATTTCCCTGATGACTGAGGATGTTGAACATTTCTTTAGGTGGTTCTTGGCCATTTGATATTCCTCAGTTGAGAATTCTTTGTTTAGTCCTGTCCCCATTTTTTAATAGGGTTATTTGATTCTCTCCAGTCTAACTTCTTCAGTTCTTTGTATATATTGGATATTAGCCCTCTATCAGATGTAGGATTGGGAAAGATTTTTTTTCCAATCTGTTGGTTGCCATTTTGTCCTATTGACAGGGTTCTTTGTCTTACAGAAGCTTTGCAGTTTTATGAGGTCCCATTAGTCTATTGTTGATCTTATCCCATAAGCCATTGGTTTTCTGTTCAGGAAATTACCCCTGTGTTCCCATGGGTTGAGACTCTTCCCCACTTTCTCTTCTATTAGTTTCAGTGCATCTAGTTAGACTAACACACTGGATATGTAAAGGTGACCCAGCATTTTGCTGCAGACAGGAAAAGAACCTCAGTGACAAAGACAGACACTACCTCAGAGTAAATGGCTGGAAAGCAATTTTCCAAGCAAATAGTCTCTAGAAACAAGCTAGAGTAGCCATTTTAATATAGAATAAAGTTGACTTTCAACCAAAAGTTATCAAAAAAGATAAGGAAGGACACTTCATCGCATCAAAGGAAAAATCTACCAAGATGAGTTCTCAATTCTGAACATCTATACTCCAAATGCAAGGGGCACCCACATTCATAAAAGAAACTTTATAAAAGCTCAAAGAACATATTGCACCTCACACAATAATAGTGGGAGACTTCAACACCCTACTCTCAGCAATGGACAGATCATGGAAACACAAACTAAACAAAGACAGAGTAAAACAAAGAGAAGTTATGAACCAAATGGATTTAACAAATATCTATAGACTATTTCATCCTAAAACAAAAGAATATACCTTCTTCTAAACACTTCATGGTACCCTCTCCAAAACTGATCATATAATTGGTCACAAAACAGACCTCAGCAGATACAAGAAGACTAGAATAATTCCATGCATCCTACCAGATCACCAAGGACTAAGGCTTGTCTTCAATTGAAAACAAATACAACAGAAAACCCACATGCACATGGAAGCTGAACAATGCTCTACTCAATTATAACTTGGTCAAGGAAGAAATAAAGAAATTAAAGACTTTTTGCAATTTAATGAACATGAAGGCACATCATAACAAAACTTATGGGACACAATGAAAGCAGTGCTAAGAGGAAACCTCAATGCTCTAAGTGCCTCCAAAAAGAAACTGAAGAGAGCAGATACTAGCAGCTTGACAGCACACCTGAAAGCTCTCAAACAAAAAAGCAAATACACCCAAAAGTAGTAGACAGCAGGAAATAATCAAATTCAGGGCTTAAATAAAACAAGTAGAAATAAAAGAACTATACAAAGAATTAACAAAACCAGGAACTGGTTCTTTGAGAAAATCAACAAGATAGATAAGCCCTTAGCCAGACTAACCAGAGGGCATAGAGACAGTATCCAAATTAACAAAATCAGAAATGAAAAGGGAGACATAACAACAGAAACTGACGAAATTCACAAAATCACTAGATCCTACTATAAAAGCCCATATTCAACAAAATGGAAAATCTGGATGAAATGGACAATTTTCTAGACAGATACCAGATACTAAAGTTAAATCAGGATCAGATAAACCATCTAAACAGTCTCACTACCCCTTAAGAAATAGAAGCAGTCATTAAAAGTCTCCCATCCAAAAAAGCCCAGGACCATACTGGTTTAGTGCAGAATTCTATCAGACCTTCAAAGAAGACATATCAATACTCTTCAAACTGTTCCACACAATAGAAACTGAAGGAACACTACACAATTCATTTTATGAAGCCACATTTTACACTTATAACTAAACCATACAAAGACCCAAAGAAAGAGACACAAAGAAAGAGAACTTCAGACCAATTTCCTTTATGATTATCGATGCAAAAATACTCAATAAAATGCTTGTAAACCTAAACCAAGAACACATCAAAACGATCATTCACTATGATCAAGTAGGCTTCATCCCAAGGATGCAGGGATGGTTCAATTTATGGAAATCTATCAATGCATAATCCACTATATAAACAAACTCAAAGGGGGAAAAAAACCACATGATCATCTCATTAGATGCTGAGAAATCATTTGACAAAATACCACACCCTATCATGGTAAAACTCTTGGAAAGATCAGGAATTCAAGGCCTATATCTAAACATAGTAAAAGCAATATCCAGCAAACCAGTAGCCAACATCACACTAAATGGAGAGAAACTTGAAATAATCCCACTAAAATCCGGGACTAGACAAGGCTGCCCACTCTCTCCCTACCTATTCAAAATACTTCTCGAAGTCCTAGCCAGAGCAATTAGATAACAAAAGGAGGTCAAAGGGATACAAATTGGAAAGGAAGAAGGCAAAATATTACTATTTGCAGGTGATAGTATACTTAAGTGATCCCCAAAATTCCACTCCTAAACCTGATTAAAAAAAACTTCAGCAAAGTGGCTGGATATAAAATTAATTCAAACAAATCAGTAGTCTTCCTCTACTCAATGGATAAACAGGCTGAAAATAAGTAGGGAAACAACATCCTTCACAATAGTCACAAATAATATAAAATACCTTGGTATGACTCCAACAAAGCAAGTGAAAGATCTGTATGACAAGAACTTCAAGTCTCTGAAGAAAGAAATCAAAAAAGATCTCCCATTCTCATGGCTTGGCAAGATTAATATAGTAAAAATGGCTATCTTGCTGAAAACAACATACAAATTCAATGTAATCCCCATCAAAATTCCAAATCGATTCTTCAGAGTTAGAAAGAGCAATTTGCAAATTCATTTGGAATAACAAAATTCTCAGGATAGTTAAAACAGTTGTCAACAATAAAAGTATTTCTGAGGGAATCTCTATCCCTGACCTCAAGCTATATTACAAAGCAATACTGATAAAAACTATGCTATTAGTACAGAGACAGGCAGGACGATCAATGGAATAGAATTGATGACCTAGAAATGAACCCACACACCTATGGTCACTTAATCTTTGACAAAGGAGCTAAAACCCCTAGCAGAAAAAAAGGATAGCATTTTCAACAAATGGTTCTGGTTCAACAGGCAGTCAGTATGTAGAAGAATGCAAATCAATCCATTCTTATCTTCTTGTATAAAGCTCAAGTCCAAGTGGATCAAAAACCTCCACAATGTTGTGGTAGTTTTGAAGTCTGTAGCATCAAAAGGATCCTTTCTTTACCATTGTGCTTTCTCTGTCTCTTGCTTTTGGGTCAAGATGTAGGCTCCCAGCTTTCTTCCTGCCATGTCTTTGCTCCATTCTCACAGAATCTAATCCTCTGAAATTGTAAGGCCTTTGTTATTCTAATTAGATGATAATTCTAAAGCAAAAGTTACAGTATGTTCATTCTGTGGGTGTCTATTTTCTTTTAAATGCTTTTAATTCTTTTATGTCCTAAAATTTTCAATTGGTAACAATATAGATTTTGAAAGAAAAGTCTTGAAGTCCTTAAATCATATCTTGAAATATGTATAAATATGCAGAAAACACTTGAATCGAATTCAAAGATAATTGTTGAAAATTTATGCAGGTGTACAATGAAAAAAAGAGCAAATAGGGCAGAAAGAGATACAAAATGTAAATTTTCAAGAGAAAAAATGCACCAGAAAATTTAATGCTGGAGCCAAGGTACTACTGAAAGAGACAAGGAGATTGAAGACAGGCCTAAGGTGTTCTCAGGGAAAGACCCTATCTAGCAAAACTTCCTTTCTCCAGTGAAGAAAACAGATTGACAGTTTCTCCTCCAAAAAAACCAGCAGACATAAGCTACTGCAAACGTGATTCAAGGGCCCAGACTCTGTCCCCAGGCATGGAGCTGGACTTGACAGCACCACCCACTGTTGTTCTGGCTTTAGAGTCATAAAGAATGCATGAGTAAAACTGTGCAGAATCTTACTCCATGGCTAAGGAAAGCTGGTGAAGCTGAAGCAGGGTATGCAGGTATGGTATGCCCTGGTATGGTAGGGCAGTCTGTGTATAAAGGCCAAGAAAGGGCAAGAGGCTCCAAGAGTCTACTGTGTGAATGAAAGTGAAGCCTGTATTGTGTTGGAGACCCCAAGATGTTAGAGGTGTCAGAGCCCTGGGCTGTCTGCCAAGGAGAGCTATAGTATGGATTGGAACATCACAAGAGAGAGAGACATATCTTGCAGGAATCAGAGCTATAATTCTGGGACTAGCTAAGCACACTGACCTCAGACACAGCACAGCTACAGAATTTGGACTTTGCCTAGCCTTGTTTCTGTCTTGCGATGGTCAAGGATTTCTTCACTGTGACTGGATTCCTTCCTATTGGAATGGTAATGCATATTTGTTCCATTGTATGCCGAAAGTCTGTAAGTTGTATTTTGATTTTACAGTTAAGTGATTGCCCTGAGTCTCACAACAGATTCTGAATGGTGGACTTTCAAACAGTGTTGAGATTGAAAAAGTGTAGAAACTTCTGAAGTTTTACTAAATGAATATTTCATTATGATATGAACACATATCTTTAGGGGCCATGGAGTAGAATGTGGTGGTTTGAATGAGAGTGGCTCCCTTAGAGGCCATGTTTGAAAAATTGGTGCCCAGTTGGTGGAACCATTTGAGAGGTATGGTCCTGTTGAAGAAAGTATGTCAGAGGGATGGCTTTGAAACTTAAAAAAACTCAGGCCATTCCTAGTTTGTTTTCTTTTGTTGTTGCTTTCATTATCAAGATGTGAGCCCTAGAGCTGTTCCTGACACAATGCCTTTGTTCCATCATCACTGACTAACCCTTTCTTTAATAAGTTGCCTTCTTCATGATGTTTTGTCAAACAATGTAATAGTAATTAGAATAAACATGCAATCCTCTCTAAGAAGCATACAGTTGCTTTAAGCCCCAGTTCCATTAAGCACAATTTAGCTCAACTTGAACTTCAGCATGAAAACCAGTCACTTAAAGTCACCAGCTGATTGTTGGCCCCACTAAGTCTCTGACTCAGTAGCCTAGGGAAGGAAGAAATCAAAATACCCTTATTTGTAGATATTACACTTCTATATATAAAAGACCCCATACATTCCACAAAAAACTTCTACTTGTAAATATATTCAGTAAAATAAATGGACAAAAAATTTAGACACAAAAATCAGTCGCCTTACTGTATATAAATGACAAACATGCATGGAAAGAAAACAGGAAAACAATATTTACAATTACCTCAAAAAAACCTGTCTTGAATAAATCATGAGCTTTTTAAATAACAGAACAAAGAAAGTTATAAATCAAATACTCTTCTGGGAACATCAGGTAGGCAGATTATGGCACAGTGGGAAAATCCCTGCTATAACCCTCAGATGCTAACTTTCTCAGTCTTTCAGTGGATAGAATTTATGGATCTTGTCTCTACACTGGAAACTGATTGATCTAATAATCACAAGAATATTGGGTCACACAGAGGTCAACAGTAAATGGCTATTTGGAGGCTGAGATAGCCCAAGATGATTGTCCTCTGAAATTGCACATCTTCACTATCATTTATGTTTCAATCAGTTAATCACCTCTTGTAGAACATATAACACAGGCGTGGCTCTCTTCTGGAAAATTTTAATTAATTTTATGAACAATATATTAGATGTGAATAATTTGGGATTTTCTAAATATAGTCTTATGGAGTGAAAAGCTATTTTTTTCTGAATATAGTTTTATATTTAAAGTTGACTAAACATCAGAACCACAAAGTTATTATAACTTTGGAACTACAGATTTGTATTTGCTTTAGCAATATAACTCATAGTAATTTTAGCAAATTTATCATTGAAAATGGCAAATGTTGCATGATATTTATCTTTAAAAACACTATCTAAAACTTTTTTTCAGGTTTTGGAGTCTCTTTACAAGGTATGTGTTTCAATTCATTGCAACTTAAAGTAACTAAAATTAAAGAGAATAATGCATATTAAGCAAAGATGATATGGATTTTGAAATTACAGAATTCCATAATTGCTGCTAGATATTTTTAAGATATTACTTATCTTGCAGTTGTATGTTACACCGCTCCCTCCTGAGCCCTGTGTAATGCGTGTGAGTCAGAAATGGTGCTTGGCAGATACAGGGTTACAGACACATGTGTATTAACTTTCTCCTTAATTTTTTTTCATGAAGTGGTTTCAGCAACAAGTCAACCAAATAGAGGAGGTAAAATATGACTTCTTAACTCTTAATCATATTAGTAAGTATTTCACCCATTTGAAGATCAGT
Organism: Hylomyscus alleni; assembly: GCA_019843855.1. NCBI lineage: Eukaryota > Metazoa > Chordata > Mammalia > Rodentia > Muridae > Hylomyscus > Hylomyscus alleni. The sequence goes on from JADRCC010566974.1 coordinate 12,853, forward strand.
TTGAAGTATGTATAAATCAAATGTTTCAATAACCATTGATTATAAAGTAATATTTTTATTTAGGTTGAAAAATAATCAGTTTGTAGCAAAATGATTATATGTAATTTGCCTATGCATTTTCTGTATAAATCCAGTAAAGAACAAATTTATAGGATCATTTTTTTCTCCTAAAGAATAGTGTAAATTTCACACAATTTATTTTTCTAATTTATGAAAGAGTGATGGGAATTTATCAACTTAAAATTTGTCCTATATTAAAAAATTGTCTATAATATAAGCAGAAATAAAGTTGTACTGAGTTTTGCAAAATTTATTCTGTTCTTTAATGATATTTTTTGTATTTTGGATCTTCAAATATTTTAAAAACTGGACTGAGAATAACTGGTCTTTGCCTTTAAGGACATTCAGTTCTGCTTTGGGAGAGAATATATGCATTCCTTTAAGCATGAAAGAATAGCTTCCAAGGAAGCTCCAGGGATTTTTCAGAATTAAGGAAATAATGAAATGCTTTTCAGACATGAGATCAAAATGGGTCTTTAGTAACTGGTCAATTTTGTTACTTTAGCTGAGCAAAGGCCAAGATAATTTAGAAGCTGAACTTCAAGCAGATGGCAAAGTGGCCAGTTTGAACATTGTACAAATTGCAAAACTGGCACGTAAGTTCGAAGATATTAAAACTCGCCTAAAAGACCGCAAGGTGGCCATGCAGGCTAAACAAGAGTAAGTGAATTATATGAATTAATTGAATTAAAATCAGTGATTAACATTACATGCAAGTCAATGTTAGTGCTTTACAAAGAATTTCTAAATGATAGCTGAATGCTTCCTTTTTTAATATAAAGTTTTAATAGTCTGAGATGGTGTTATTTGGGGCAGTTGACATTAGTCACCTGGAACTATTCAAATTCAATTTAGTAACACAAATTGGCTCAGGGTCATACTAAACACATTTTAAATACTCAGTCACCATAAATAGCTATTATTTAAAACTTCTGTTAGATAGCATTATCTTAAAAACATCTGAGCTGGGCAGTGGTGGTGCGTACCTTTAATACTAGCACTTGGAAGGCAGAGAGAGGCCGATTTCTGAGTTTAAGGAGTTCTAGGACAGCCAGGGCAAGACAGAGAAACCCTGATTCAAAAAAACAAAAACAAACAAAACAAAAAAATCTGGATTTTAATCATGTTTCTGAATGCTTTAAAATATATTTTAATTAAAATAGAACTACGTCATAGCCTCCTTTCCTAACTCCAGCCCCTCCCAGCAGTCCTCCCAGCCCCCCTCAAGCTAATAGCCTCCTTTTCTGTATTATTGTTACATACATATATACATGTATGTATATGTGTACAAGCTGCTCAGTTTGTTTATGCTGTTTGTCTATACATAGTTTCAGGACTGACCATTTCTCATTGGACAGCTAATAAGGGGGGGGGTCATCTCTTCTCCAAGCAGTCAATAATTATAATTCTTGGTCTAGGTGTGTTACCCTGCGAAAATTTCCACCTTCCACATTAGCATGTCCATTGTTACACCATTGTTCTCCAGTCTTTATGCAGCCATTTTTAGGATACACTGTTTCACTTCCAGACCTTAGGGGACTTGCAATCTTTCTGACCCTTTCCCCTAGATGTTCTGTGAGATCTTGCAATTGATGCAAGATCTATAATATAGATGTGTCTGTTTGGGGCTGGACTCCCGATGATCTACTCATCTATGCATTTTACCCACTTGTGGATTACTCTGATGGTTTGCATTTGCTGTAAAAAGAGGCTTCTTTGATGAGAAGTGTAGTTATACTTATCTATGAGTATAAGGATAAGATTTAGAATGTAGTTAACTATTATGCAACTTTAGTAATTTTTGATGGTTTAGGTTCTTTTTTTTTTTTTAAAAAAAGAAGCCTTTTTGAATTTCACATCATGCACCCTAATCCCACTCATCCTCCACTCCTCTCATATCTGCCCTTGCAGCCTTCTCCCCAACAACAACAAAATCTTGTTTAAGCTAAAGTGTGTCACACTGTGTTCCTCAGCACATCATTTCCTCTACATTTCTTTGCTTGCAAATGTTCATTGTAATGAGTCATTTGGTCTGGTATGAGGCCTCTGACATCTGGTACAGTATCAATGATGGAACCTCAATGCTCCTGTATACACATTAGCCCACCCATGCTCCCGTTACTAAGGTCAGCCCTACTGTGCTGCCCAGGAGAGTTGCAGAGCCTACTCTCCAGATCATTGCAGCAGGTAAGGGGCAGAGACAGCCCTCCCCCTCTCATGACTACAGGTTCAGCTCTACTATAACGCCTAGGCAAGGAGTGGGGCCAGTTCTGCATAGCCCTCAGACATCAAAACGTCCCCACACTGAAGTCCAGATCAGGGATGTCCACCTGGCCCTTGGTGGTAATAGACTCTTGCTGCTACAGGGACATGGTCCCAGATTGGTACCCAGTAGCCACACAAGCCAGGACCCCACTATGGTCCCAGCTACTCAAATTAGACTGTTCTTCACTACCCTCAAGTCTCCAGTTATGCCGCTTTTTTTTTTTTTTGTGCCCATATCCTCCTGTTTCTCTTTCTCTTCTGTTTCTCCACCATTTACTTGCTCATCTTAATGGTGTACTCATAGTCTCTGAATGTCTGAAGTAGTCTCATGAGTGGCCTAAGAAGTGTTATACCCCAGCTGTCCACTATAGCTCCAAGCAGGGGGTCCTCTTGGGCATGGGCTGTCTCCCACAGTCTGTGTGATGCCAGACCAGATCATCTCGTGCTAGCTTCCTATCCGAGCTTCACGGCACTGGACTGATGATCATCTTGGGCTTTGGGCCGCTTTTGTCTGGTGAACCTTTGTAGCCCCATGTGGGGGGTTGTCTGTCTCTGACTCACTCCCCGCCCCGGGAGGCCATCCAGGCAGGCACATGAGCATCTGGATTGGTGCTCATCTCAGGCTAGCTCCCTGTTTGGGATCCTTGGTGCTGGACTGGGCTCATCCTTTCCAGGGAATGTTAAGCTACTAATTGTTCACAGGTCAGAACACTGATGATAGACATGGCCTCTCTCCTCTCTGCCACCTAGTGATGCACATTTGACACAGCGGCCGCACCTGCAACTCCTCTAGTGGCAGGGGTAGATTCTTTTTAAAGGTTCATTACCTCAGTAGCTATGTTCCCAGTACCAGGCATTGGTGGAAGCCATGCAGGGAAGGCTGTGGCAAGCAAGTAAGCTTCCTGGAGTCAGCCTACCATTTTGCACGATTGTGATGGGTGAATCCTGGAAAGGTGGGGCCCCAGGTGCTTTGTCTCAGGATTGCTTCTTGATGCTGATGTGCCTTCTTATAATTGTTGTTGCTCTGTTCTTCATTTTTCTGACAAAGTGTAACTGGAAAAAGAAAGACTCTTTATGCCTAAAGCCAGTTATGACTGATCTTGCCCACCCTATTGGGCAAACTTCCTGCAGATCAATATGAAGATCTACTTTCATGTAATTATGCTGTTTTGGTGAATTGGTGATTTTTAAATTCCTGATAATGATTTTATAGCTCTCCTGAATTGATTCAAGTAAATTTATGCCCCCTGTAGAATAAAACCTACAAATAGAGTTCTGAGTCATGAGCTAATTGCACTAGGAAAAGAACAAACTTATGCTCAAGAAAAACATTCCTTCTAGGTTAGAAATGAAGTCACTAATTTCTACTAAAGATCATAAACTGGTAATGGACAATCACAGGTACAAGGATAGAAAACAAGTGATTGACTAATCTATACAAGACTTCAAAATAATAACACACAAAACAGGTGATTTGTCTCATGACATAAAACTTGCTAACTTATGAAATAAAAATGATTGTTTTAAATGTATAGTGAGATTGTGGAGCTTAAAAAAAACAGATAAAGGATGTTTAGTCAGACATGCCTTTTAGTGGAAATACCTGTAAACAATTCTGCTGTAACTCCTAAAACCTTATCAACCTATGACATGAACTATTACTTTAAACTTACTAAGAACTTACTGGGGCATAGAACCTTAACAGGACCAAGGGTCTCTCCTCCCATTGATGACTGACAAGGCCATCCTCTGCTACATATGCAGCTGGAGCCATTAGTCCTACCATGTGTACTCTTTGGTTGGTGGTTTCCTGGGAGCTCTGGGAATTTGTTAGTTCATATTGTGTTCCTCCTATGGGGCTGCAAATCCCTTCAGCTCCTTGGGTCCTTTCTCTAACTCCAGGGTTGTCTTCCTTTGTGATTTCTTTATTGTTTCTATTTACATTTTTAGATCCTGGATGGTTTTGTTCAATTCTTTCACCTGTTTGGTTGTGTTTTCCTGTAATTCTTTAAGGGATTTTTATGTTTCTCTTTATGGGCTTCTACCTATTTACCTGTGTTCTTCTGTAATTCTTTAAGGGAGTTATTTATAACCTCCTTAAAGTCCTCTATCATCATGATGAGATGTGATTTTAAATGTGAATCCGGCTTTTTCAGTGTGTTGGGTTATCCAGGACTTGCTATGGTGGGAGAACTGGGTTCTGATGATGCCACACAGTCTTGGTATCTATTGCTTAGATTCTTGTGCTTGCCTTTTGCCATCTGGTTATCTCTCGTGTCAGTTGGTCTTCCTGTTTCTGACTGGAGTTTGTCCCTCCTGTGGGCCTGTGAGCCCATGATCTTAGATATGTCAGCACTCCTGGGAGACCATTTCTCTCCAGATGGGGAGGGCTGTGTCACAGGGTTAGCTCTGGGGCACTGATGGAAACTGGAGGGATCCTGTCCCTGACTCTTTCGTGGTTCCTGTGTCCTGTGTGCTCCTGGAGGATCCCTCTTTGGACAGTTATTGGTGCAAAAGTGGTGGTCTCACCTGGGAATTTAGGAGTGACAACACTCCTGGGAGAGCAGCTTTCTCCAGGCAGGATTTGGGTATGGAGGACTGTGGGACAGTCTTAGCTCCAGGGTACAGATCACAAGGTATTTTTCTATTAACTCCTGGGAGACCTGTAACTACTTTATGAGAAAGGCATTAGTATATGTAAGTTTTAAGAGATGAAGAGCCTGGAGCTGAGAGAGGCCCAGAAGGTGGCTCCAGGCCACATAGTTATAGATTTGAAGCAGGTTGTTTCACTTTCAGGCTTCTGCTCATAGCACTACACCAAATGATAATATACTAGCAGTTTCTACTGATTTGTTTTTATTATTTGAGTTCTAAGTGTTATTGGTGTACTTAATTATATTCTTGGAATACACAACTTATAGAATTTGTACTCTTTTATTATAGGATGGCATTTGTCTTAGCACTTAGTGAAAGATAAATGATATGCTAACTTTGATCTCACAAACTTCATATGTCTAATCTGTAAATTATACTTCCTTGAGCATGTAACTTAACTCTGAATATATATGAAGATAAGATTTCTTTATTGACAGTGATAAAAAGATGCTAGAAGAAACATTGAAACATTATGGACTCGTAGAAAAGCAAATTGAAGGTAATATTTTATAAATCCTTAAACTTTATAGTTTTATAAACATTTTTTTTTTAATTTCAACTTACATCCCTTCATTATGTCCTTTGTTACTTGTTGTTTCCCCTGGCTACATACTCATGGTAAATCTCCTCTCATGTGACTTCCCTCTTTGGTGCGTGCTTTCTTCCTCTCTTCTTTCTATCTGGCACTCTGACTCAGGTAACTGAATACACACTTACCTCTATCTATTGCCCAATCACGGGCCTTAGCCTTTTTTTTGACCGATTGAATTAAGAAGCAAGTTTACATAGCATCACTTGCTGTATGTGAGGCTCTTCTTGTTGTGGGCAGCCATATCTTGGGGGCCTGATTTTAGCATTTGAATACACAACAGACAGACCAACCCTAACACAGATATTTCACACTAATAGTGCACATGCAGGCAAAATACTCAAACACATAAAATAAAAACAATTATTCTTAAAAGATGAGTGCTGTTATGAGTTGGTTGTCGCTCTCATAAAGTTTAGAGAGTTCAAGGACAGAATACATTATGAATCATTCAAATGTCTAGTAATACATGACTGTCTGTTAATACACAATTGTCTGTTAATACACGACTGTCTGGTAATACACAACTGTTAATGTTGTAGTAAGTCTGCAAATAGGTTTATCTTAGGAAAGTTAGAAATGCCTTGCAACCTTAAAAGATGAATAGTGCTTATTAAGTGAAGAAGGAAATTATTGGACATTTGAGATGGCAAAAATATATTAACATATATTATATTAATATATAATAATTATAATAATATATTAATAATAAAAACTGGAGATCATCAGCACTAATTTGACAGAGGTCCTGCTTGTAGTACTAAAGCCTTTGGACATCTTTAGTATTAAACAGGGAATTGTTAAAGATTTTCTTATAGTGAAATGAATGATAATGCAGCTTAAATGCATAATTGATACAAATTAGATTGATAAAGAAAGTGAAATGGACACTTTAGGAACCTCTTTACCTGATACAATTGACAAGACTTGTTGATTGAAGGCAAAGAAAAGGTGATGAGGTACTCATGTTACTTTCATCCAATAGAAATGAATAGAAGGTATAGATTGCTTTCAGCAAGATGGCCATTTTTACTCTATTAATCCTGCCAATTCAAGAGCACGGGAGATCTTTCCATCTTCTGAGATCTTCGATTTCTTTCTTCAGAGACTTGAAGTTCTTGTCATACAGATCTTTAACTTGCGTAGATAGGGTTAAACCAAGGTATGTAATACCCATGAAAGGTGCTACAGAGACAAAGTGTGGAGCAGAGACTGAAGGAAGGACAATCCAGAGCCTGACCCACCTGAGGATCCTTCTCATATACAATCACCAAACCCAGACACTATTATGGATGCCAGCAAGTGCTGGCTGACAGGAGCCTGTTATAGCTGTCTCCTGAGAGGCTCTGACAGTGCCCGACTAATACAGAAATAGAGGCTCACAACCATACATTGGACTGAGTACAGGGTCCCCAGTGAAGGAGCTAGAGAAAGGGCCCAAGGAACTGAAAGGGTTTGCAGCCCCTTAGCATGAACAACAATATGAACTAACCAGTACCCTCAGAGCTCCCAGGGACTAAACCACCAAACAAAGCATACACATGATGGGACTCATGGCTCCAGCTGCATATATAGCAGAGGATGGCCTAGTTGGTCATCAATGGGAGGAGAGGCCTGTGGTCCTGTGAAGGTTTTATGCCCCAGTGCAGGGGAATGCTAGAGTCAGGAATAGGGAGAGGATGGGTTGGTGAGCAGGGGGAGGGAGAAGGGATAGGTTTTGTTTTGTTTTTTGGAGGGGAAACTGGGAAAGGGAATATCATTTGAAATGTAAATAAAGAAATATCTAATAAAAAAGAGAAATGAATAGAAGAGGAAAAACAAGTAGTGGGAGGGTGTGACACAGTTGTGGAGTGCCTATCTATCCACCAAGACCAGGGTTTGATCCCTGGTGTCACACGATAAAGAAGAAAGCATGTATTAGAGAGAAAATGGTGTATATGTAAGTGGCTATTTATCCATGTTCATTCAGACACCACAGTCCAAGTGCCTAATTGCAAGGGTTTGATATTCGAAGCTGTTGTTTTGTCTTTCCTTTGGGTGAATCATTAAAATTAATAATGTAGACTATAGGCCCAATTAGTATGTAGCATGTTATATATAATATATAATGGTGGATACGTGTATCTATTTCAGAGTTCATAAAATCACATTCAGCTTTAGAATCTGGAATTGAAGCCGAGTCAGGTAAGCATCCACTAATTTAAATATCATCACAATAACACTTCCTAAAGGTTCCATAACTTTCCCAATTACTACCACCAACTGAGGACCAAGTGCTCATGTTACTGAGCCTGTGGGAACATTCATATAGTTAAGAAATCTCTGTATTCTTCATGCTCTTTTTCAAGATTTTTTCTGTTTGTTTTTAAGAGAGAGTGTCA
>JADRCC010566981.1:0-10883 GCA_019843855.1 Hylomyscus alleni
CACTTTTCATCTATCGGTTTTCGGCTTGTATTCTAGCCATTCCTTTGCAGTTTTGTTATGTGCGTGGCGAGTACACGACTGAGGTGTCAGAGGGCATGTTGAAGAAGTCAGTTCTCTCCAAGTGGGTCCCAGGATCGAACTCACGTTCTCGAGGCTTGGCGGCGAGCGCCTTAGCCCAGGGAACCATCTCATCCGCTCTGAATTCTACTAAACTTTCGCAGCGCCAAGCCCCCTCTCGCTTAAGCATCGGTCACATTTTACATCCATCGCGTGTTCGCTTCTCTAGGATGAGGTGAGGACTCACTCCGCTCACCTCTTGGGACAAGCGTCCACACGATTAGATCAACTACCAGCCAGGAGGGTGGCGCCATGCCCGGAAGAGCAGAGTAGCGTACAGGAAACCGGAAGTCTCGTGCCTACTGGGGGGCGTGGCTTTTCGGAGGGCGCGACTCTCTTCTTGGCTCGAGTGCGCACGCGTAGGGTCGGCGCTCTAATCTGGAACATGGCGGCGCGTTCGTTGTGGGCGGTGCAGCGGCTGCAGCGCCTCCTGGCCTCGGGGGCTGTGTCAGAGAGCAGGTAAGAGGGGCAGGCGGCGGCGTGAGCTCGGCGATGGGCAGCCATGGGAGGGAAGACGAGGGCTAGCCGGGCGCCGGCGAGGACCGGCCTCCGGTCCCATGACCCGGCGTCCACGCCGCGTCTCTTGCAAGGGAGGCTGAGGCCCATAGGCGCGCTTTTCCCAACCTTGGAAGAGAAGGGGATCTTATCTTCCATGGCCTAGGAGGTAGAACCCCAGGCACGACTGAACCAGAGACGAACTCTTTCCTAGCCCCTGCTCACCTGTTTCTTACAGTGATGGATGTGTTAGGGTTCTTAGCTGGACTCCATGTGGTCTTAGGGCAAGCCATCTCTCCACCTTTTCAGGGGCGTTCTTTACCTGACTGTAAAAGAAAGGCACTAGGTCTGGGTTCTCCTAATGGCCATCCATCATCAGTCTCAGGGATACTTTGAATTACAGTTGTCATCCGTGGACTGCAGAACTCTGGTTAGTTCTTCTTTCATGTTTAAAAGTTGAGAAGACTTTTAAGAAAATTTGCTAACTCCTCCAGACTTAAATCTTAAAGGAAGTTTACCCTGTCAAGAAACCAGTTGTGATTCACGAACAGGTGTTTTGTGTTAGTTCATTCCTGAGAATGAATTTAAAAAAAAAAAAGACTATGAGAGAAGTTCTGACTTGTAAATTAGCTGCGGGGAAACCCAGGAAATTTGCATGGCCATTTGTCACTCCTCTTTTTTTTTTTTAAATCTTAGTGCACCTGACCTAACATCAGACATACCAGAGCTGTGAGATGTTGGATTTAATACTTAGGGCAGGGTGGTTTGTCTCCAGACCTTTGGCAGTTTGTTGGGTGAGGTAAGGAAATAAAGATTAGTTTCTTCTGAAGGAGTAACTAGTCTGAGCCCTGACCTTTTCTCTTTAAATTGGCCCTGTTTTGACCAGCTATCTGTTTATCCAAGATAAATGTAGCTTTCTAGGAGGGATGGTCTTTGACCATATGTAATTTGCTCCAGACATATGTATAATAACTGTAATTTCTGAACCAAATATTTGGGACCATGTAGAATTGATATCAAACCATAATAAAATTCAAGACCAGCCTGAAAAGTCTGGGAGGTGAAAGTTCTCTCACTTGTGTCTTGAAGCTAACTCCACACTGCCTAGAAAGCTCTCTTTAAAGCAAACTTTTACCACCACCCCCAACCCCCTTAAACCTTTGTTTAAATTTCTGCCATCTCAGTGACCACTGTCCACTATACCCCCGTTCCAGCCAGGAGACCTGACTAGCTGATCCCAGCTTTCTGTTTCTTTTCTTCACATTCTCACCACCCCAGTCATCTATCCCTGGAGCCATTTGGATGCAGCGATTGGCGTCCAACCAGGGATGTGGACAGTGACTTTGGGAAACTTATTAGTCAGATGAGGGACCACTTCCACAAAAAAGTGTGCTTATGCAGGTGAAAGGGGGGAAATAAGGTAGAAAGAGATCAAGAAGGGAAAAAATGAGAAAGACATAAAGCTAAAGGAACAAAGGGCGAGAGGGCATGCAATTCTAAGTGTTGAATATAAGAAGTATGGGACACATAGATTCTAGAGATAGGCAGTAGTATTTCAGTACTTAGAGATTTTGAGAAACCGTGAAAGCAGGGTAAAAACATTGTAGCCCCATCAGTGACAGGTTGTCCTTGACAGACTGTTTTTACTAGAAGTCCCCGTCAATACTACCAGGCACATCCCCAATGGAAATTTTTCTCCTAGACTTCTTGACTGTCATAGAAACTGGTCTGTAGAGAATTGTCCATTTTGCAGCATTGGGTTGGGTATTCACTGCAGCTACTGCTTTGGTGGAAAACAATTATAGGCCAAACACAGAATGGTCCAGTAGCCCCCGGAACACCCAATCTTTGTTATAAAGAAAAGAAAGAAAGAAATAGGGCAAATTTTCGAGCAGAGTCACGCAGGCAGGCAGTGGTTGCCTGCAGCAGGACTGCCATTGCCTGCTGCTGTGCCATTGCTTCCACTTAATGAAGAGATTTTGCTTCTTTTCCCATCAGTGTTCACAGTGACAACACCTGTGTGGTCAGAATAATGCAAGCCTTGGAGGTGGCTACAAGCCTGGGTCAAGAGTTACACTGTCTTTTATGTAGGACCCAGAACTCTCACTATGTTTGTCATATTTGGTGACATTGAGGTCTCCCTTTGCCATTGGCTGACGGTAGTGTATGAGTCACACCTTGGTCTCAGGATCCCTGCTCTGCTTCCCTGCTGCTGTGTAGTCTGGCTTTATACAAGCTCTTAACAGTCCATGCTCTGTACTGTCAAAATGCTGCCTCTTTATGCAGTAAATTTGCCATCTCCCCAGAACTGGCTAGGCAAGGAGTTAAGCAGCGCACCCACTGGGTTCCTTTTCAACCTGTCACACAGGAAGTGTTAACCCCAGGGGGTTGCGTCACAATGGGTGTTGCTCATGTAACTTCCTTTGGGAAATACAGTTTGTGCATGTTTAATGCTGGTAACTATTCTCAGATTGTCTATGCCTCTGTCCACACAGGAGGCTGCAGAGCAGACCACACCACTCACTGCATTGCAGCATTTGCCATTTTGAGCTATCCACAGTATCTTTAGGTGGGAAATAATTCCTATTTATACATCTTCTGCATTAAAAACTTTTGTGCCCAGCATTCACAACACAAGCATTCCTTACAAACCCCGGGGACAGGCTGTTGTAGAAAGACCCCACAGATGTCTCGAACAACAAAAAACTAAAGGGTGGAGCTCTACCCTGACCCAGTTATCTAAACAAGGCCTCATTTAAATTAAAATTTTTAATTGTATAGTAGACAACTTCACTGTAGAGTTACACTGGTCACCAAAAGACAGAGGAGTAGAACCTAAGGTGCTATGGAAAGATGTCATGACAGGAGAATGATCTGGCCTGTGCTAATGTGGGGGTGAGGATATGCTTGTGTTTTTCCTAAAGGTGCAGAACAGCCACTTTGGGTACCTTCAAGGCCTGTAAAGGTCTGTGGATCCAAGGAAGAGCCTGTCTCCAGGCATGAAGAGGCTGAGACAGATTCCCACAAAGGGTGACTCTGTAGCACCCGAGGACAAGAAGGCAGCTCAGAGGGGCAGAGTGGGGGCCTAGCCAGGAGTAGCCAAAAGTCAAACAGCAAAAGATGGCAGCCTTACTGCTGTCTGTCTGGGGCTGAGTCCTGCAGCAAACTTGCCACTGGACCAGGAGTGAAGAGTCATCCCTGAACATCTGAGAAAAACGACATGGAGATGTAGGGAAAAGAGAAAACCCTGAGAGATTGAAGTCTGTGGTGAATGTGTGTGGTGATGTGAGTTGGCCATGTCAAAGATCCCAGAACCTCAGGCCCATGGAGGCATGGCAAAGCCTTCCTCTGAGGATTGCGTTGAGTGTTGACAATGTCCACTGTAGCTTCTCCCCTCTGGATATTTATGACTGAGCCTACAGAGACTGCTCCTACTGACATTAACTAAACCTGTCCCCTTGCTCTACCTGTCTCAGCCTAAATTCCTATGTAACCTAATATTTTCTACTTGCCAGTAAATTCATTCTATTCCTTTTAATTAAATTAAATTATCCTATTCTATTCTTTTTAATTAAAAAACTCGTTAGTATTTTTTCCCTTATCACAAATACATGAATGAATCTGAAACACATTCTAAGTGAAAAATTGCATCTAAGTGACCATCTATTACGATTTTGTTGACACTAAGCATCCATCAAAGACATGTCTGTAGAAAACAAAATATTGTCAGGCTTACCTGGGGCAAACTATTTAAGAGGAAATGATAAGTGTTGTAATAAGTACAAGCCTTTTTATGGTGACAAAGATGTTCTGAAATTGTGATTTTAGAATTTGGTTGACTCTGGACATAGTAAAAATGTTTGAATGGAACTGTTTAAATGGTAAATTATATGGCATGACGCCTACATACTGATAAAACTTTAAGTGTATGAAAGTTTTGCCTACATTATGCCTGTGCACCACCTGTATGCCTGCTGCCCACAGAAGCCCGAGGCATTAAGATCCTCTAGAACTGGAGTTACAGGTGGTTGTGAGCTGCCATATGGAATGCTTGGAATTGAATTCAGGTCTTCTGGGAGAGCAGCCAGTGCTCTTAACTGCTGGGCTGTTTTTTTCACCTTAAAGCTATTGCTTTTAAGAGCACTTTAAAATCTAGTCATGTTTCAGGTATTGGGTGATTAAAAACATGAGGCAGATGAAGCAGAAAAATGCCTAGGAAGGACTTCGTTTGTTGTCGAGACTGACTTTCAACAGAGAGAGTTTTGTTGTGGGTGCTCTGGGCTCTAACTGTTGTGGTTTTGCGTTTGTGTACCGCTGCCCCGCCCCACCCTCATAGGGGACGCCTACCCCCATTCAGCACTGCCACTCAGAGAACTGCTGGGGAAGACTGCAGCTCCGAGGACCCCCCTGATGGACTTGGCCCCTCCCTTGCTGAGCAGACCTTACGGCTCAAAGCCGTTAAACTGGAAAAGGAAGTCCAGGATTTAACAGTGAGTAGTAGACTTCATATTATTTGTTGTTTCTGTCTCTTCTCTGGTTTAATGTTCAAGGGAAGTTTTTTTGTGTATGTGTCTTTTTTCTTTTTTAAAAATAAATTTTCCTCTTAAACGACTCTTTAACCTCTTCCTTCACTGGGCCCATTAGGCCAAAAAAAAAGAAAAAAGGTCTGTGGTTTTTAAAATGCCACATGGCTAAGGATGTGCCTCCTTTTGGCTCCCTCTTGTATCGTGGCATTTAGATAGCTGATGACTTGGCAAGGTAAAGGTGATTCGGTGCCAGTCAGGTGACAGACAGTAAATATTTGTTGGGTGTGCTGGGTCTTTGTACTCTCCTAGTCAGAGTACATCTGGCTTCGTGGACACAGTCGTGATTGAGCACTTTGAGATGAGGTCGATAAAGCAGAATTACAAAGCAGAGCAAAGCCACTCAGGACTAAGGGTGCTGGGAAGCATGTCTTGTGAGAGCAGTTAAAGAAACCAGGAATTACAAGCCAGAAGAGGACTAAACAGGCTGAGAACTGCCTTGAAGTGGGTGATAGGTTTTTAAAACTTAGTCATATTAGTGTTCAAGCTAGTCGGAATTACTTACAAGCTACTGGAAAGTAAGTAGATTACCTGTTTGATAGTTTGAAGAGGAGCCAGCCTCACGCTATTTGTTTTTAACAACTAGTTTTATTGGAGCCTTTGTGCATGCTGAGAGAGAGCCCTGTCACCGTTACAAGTGTGAGATTTATAAAGTAAAAGCATTCTTTCCCGATGATTTCTCATCCTTTGATTTTGCTTTTGATATTTAGCTGAGATACCAGAGAGCTGTCGCTGATAGTGAAAACATAAGGAGAAGAACCCAGAGATGTGTGGAGGACGCGAAGATATTTGGTAAGAGATGATTCACAAACATAAATTTAGTTAAAGGGCAGGAACCTTTGTAAACTGATCATAAGTAGACCCACGTCTGAGTCCCTAACTGCTCTCATCCTTCCTCGCACTCTCCCCACAGGCTTTCTCTGCTGTTTGTGGGAATAGTGTCATATTAACCACTGCTATGATAATTTCTGGCCTTTGTTTTTCTAAGCATGTACAACTAGTAAATTTCTAACATTCTAGTCTATACACAACCTTTTCTGTAATTAATGAACTAGTGAATCTTTAAGACATTCAGAGGAGAATCCAAAGAACAGTACATAACCAGGGACTCTAAAGCTTGCTAATGTAAGCAACATTGGTCTGTACGCAGAGAGAGAGAGAGAGAGAGAGAGAGCGCGAGAGAGAGACCGCGAGTGTGTCCAAGTTTAGCTCAACAAACCATAGCCAGTTAATATATACAGTTTTAAATGTCATGATTTTTTTTTTAAATCCTTATAAACTTGTTTTCTTTTTACCTACAGAACATAAAGTCCTTGGCTTTTGCCTCTTGTCCCACAAAGCCTAAAATGCTTCCTGTGTGGCCTTTTACGGAAGACAGTTGTTGGCTGCTGAGTTATGGAAATGTCTGTTGCCAATAGCACAGTTTTAGCAATGGGAGAACTTCTGATGTTCCACCTGCTTGATGAGCAAGATGGATGGACACCAGAAGTCAAGCTTTGAGTTAGAACTAGTTATTATCAGTTTACTCAAGAAATACATGGTAAGACATTGGGAACAAACTCATGTTAGCTAGCTGCTAACTAGTTTATTATCCTAAAATCCATCTAGCCAAAGAGTCCGTAACAGTCATTAGCCAAGGGAATTTCCTCCTGATGACCAGAGATACTTAGGAAGCCAAAGGGTTTCTGGATGATCCTGGAGAGAAAAGGGATGTACAGTGTGTTTTTGTTTTGAGTTTTTTGTCTTTTGAGACAGGGTCTCTCTATGTAGCCCTGGCTATCCCGGAACCCTCTATGTAAACCAGTTTGAGGCTAGCCTTGGAACTTAACAGAGATTCCTGCCTCTGCCTCCCAAGTGCTGAAATTAAAGGTGGTGAGCTACCTACTGTGCCTGGGCAAAAGCGTAGCATTTTTAATAGCTATATCATGACAACTGTCTCACCTCCTTGCATGCATAGTTTTAACTTTGTGGTCTATCTGCTTGCTTGGTCACAAAGATTCTTTTTTCCAAGAGATTGCTACCTATTAATGTAATAAATTGGGACTGAGGAGATGGCTCAGTGGGTAATTTCTTTGCAAGCATGAAAGCCTGAGTTGGGATACCCAGAACTCATGAAAAAAAAAAAAAAAAAATTTAAGGGGGAGGAGACAGGCAGGTCCTAGAAGCTCACAGGGCCCTCAGTTTGGCTGAAATGTCCATCTCTGTCCAATAAAAGACTGAAAACCCGAGAGCAAAACATCCAGTGTTGACCTTTGATGACTTCTACTGATGTGCACATACGAGAAAGCATATGCACACATCACACAAAATAATCCTAATGCAGTAGTGAGAATACAATCAGAGACTGGGCCTTGGTGTAGCAAGGAGAACTCGGGCTTCCGTTTAGTCAGATTTCTGCTGCTTCAACATAGGAGCAGTCTCCCCTGGTAGTGCACAGCTTGCTGCTTCTGCACTAGGACTGGAGGGCTGAGCACTCACACAATGTGTTCAGAGCGGCAGGCTTGAGCGTGATAGACAGCTCTGAAAACCACAGTCTGCTCTCAGTCGGGGCCTTTTTGCTTCTGTTCACCCTTCTCTCTCCTGCCTCCTCTCCTGCTCTAAACTAGATGATGCCACACTCCTTCACATGGCGCTGGCGTTTATTCCTTCCTCGTGGGCCCATGTGCGTGCCTCTAAATCAGCAGGCACGGTGCTAGTACTGCTGATGTTGGACTAGCTCCAGTGAGGTTCCCACTGTTTTCCTCAGAGAGCTCTACTAGGTCTTGTTCCCTGGCACTTGAAGGGAGAGTGCCTTCCTCCTCTAACCGGCCACGTTATGGCCAGCTTTCTCAGATCTCTCCGTCGGTGTTTTTCTGGTGCTTATATGTGGCTACTCTAGGTAGCTGTCCATTTGGCATGGCTGTAAATCTCTCCATAGAGTCCTTACTCTTCGCCTGTCCTTGCTGGGCATTATCCCTGGATGTCTAATGATGAGCATTCCTTATCCCAGTCAGAGTGCAAACAGTGGGTTCTCAGCAACTGAGTTTTATTTTCATCGTGTGACAGGTCCCATTGCTCTAAAAGGCTTCTGTGGACCTTTTCCAGCACCTTCGTAGTAGGCCACAGGAAGGAAACTCAACTCATCTGTCGGTGTGCTACACTCTCCTATCCAGCCAGCCTAGAGAACAAGTGGCTCTTGGCATCTTTCGCGTAATATTTTTCTGATTGGGTCCTCCCAATGAAATCTTCCTACCTTACCTCTTGAGAATGGCCCCTGCACAACTAAGATAAACCTGTTTTCAGTCTATTTTGTGTAGACTGACTTAGTCAAGTTGTAACTTCCCAGTTTCCCAGTAGGATTCCTGGAGATAGCTGTCTATCTCCAAACAGACACACTTTGCAAAAAAGGCACTGACTTGTCAGCTGAGCTGGCAATGCCCAGGTCCCGTGTGGCAGCCTTCCCACTCTGAGAAACACGAAGTATAAAGTGTACTAACCACTTCCAGGGCCTTCTCCAGATCCTGCCCCTAAGGTCAGCATTGTTCTCAGATGTGTTTGCTTTCTATATAGGAATCCAGAGCTTCTGTAAGGACCTGGTGGAGGTGGCAGACATTTTGGAGAAGACTACCGAGTGCTTTTCAGAAGGAGCCCAACCTGAGGACCACAAGCTTACTCTGGAAAAGGTCTTCCAAGGACTGTCCCTGTTAGAAGCAAAGCTGAAAAGTGTGTTTACGAAGCATGGTCTAGAGAAAATGACACCTATTGGCGACAAATACGACCCTCATGAGCATGAACTCATCTGTCACATGCCAGCAGGTGTTGGGGTGCAGCCTGGCACCGTGGCATTAGTTCGGCAGGATGGCTACAAACTTCATGGCCGCACCATTAGACTTGCACAAGTGGAAGTGGCGGTAGAGTCTCAGAGAAGGCTCTGAACAGGTCACTGGGACCAAACCCTCTCCCAGAGTCAGGCACCTATGTCTCCTTTATTTATTAAGCTGGTTTGTATTATACATGAGGTCCTTCGTGTGCTCCGTTTCAGACTTAGTCACATTGGCTGTATCTCTACAGTGTCTTACTGGGTTTATGTGACCTGTTAGTCTCTTCGGGAATCCTGCCACCAGGCATTCGAACAATATGATGAGTGCCATGTGACCTTTATCAAAATGTTTACAAAAATCATTTAAATTGGTACTCTGATGACTGAATCCAAAATCCTCTCACCTGTGTTTTCCTCTAGGCACAGGAATTAGTGCAGCATCTTGTGTCTTGTATTTTTTGAGAAAGGGAAATGGTAAGGATTGGTTGACATTTAGGTACGTAGATGGAGATGCCTTACCCTTGCATAAGTTTAGATCATTGGGCTGGCATGTAGAGAGATTTCCCAAGGCTCCTTTTTTATTTCACTTTTCCAGTCATCTCTTCTGCTTGTATTCCCTGCCAGGGTCACACTCACGCTGCTCTATAGCCAACCCTTTCTGGTCCCTTTTGGAAGGGGTAAAGGGTCAGGCCAGTCTTCCTTCCTTACTGTTGGTCAGGTGAATGAATACATTTATCATTAAACTTGGCTCAAGTCTAAGAACAAGCAATCCCTGGTTATCTTGACAACAAAACCAATCCCAGGGAGACCAAAAGCCTCCATACATCTCAAATTGAAGAAATAGACTTTGGGGACCAGGCATGATGGCTGTCAGTTCAAAAATAAAAACAAAATATTAAGGTGGATCTTTTTTTTTTTACAGTGTATAATTTACACAAAAGTAATTGCATCCCTTGCGTGGACTCGAATGAACTGGGCCATCCTTTCTGGATTAGGGTGTGGGGCTGCTTTGGAGATGACAAGAGACTTCCGATAGCAGCAGAAACAAAAGTACAAAGTCCTCAGGCACGTGCGTGGTAAAACACTTGCTGTCACCTTCACCATTCCAATTTTTAAATCCTGAGTCAAAAGCACCAAGAAAAAGAAAATTTCTATATATTTATTATTGACAAAGTTGTCTCAGTTCTGTATATGTTTTGTAAAGAAAAGATGTGACACAGCTCCATCACTTTCGACCTAGAATCATTTGCAGTGCACAAAGGAAGGACCAGCCGTATTCCCTGTGTTCTTCCTGGGTGAACTGTATGTATCTCCATATCCATGGAAGATGTACAGTAAGGCTGAGGTGACTCCCCATCTACACAGGGTACCTGTCCTCGGGGAGCATTGATGTAGATTTTCATAGTACTAGAAGCCAGAGGAGTGATGTGCATCCTGTAGTCATCAGTGTCTTTGAACATGGGGGTACCACCAGACAGCACTGTGTTGGCATTGACATGACATTTAATGATGGAAGGTAAGTTCATAGATGCCATCGTATTCCACACCCAGAAAGAAAGACTAGAAAGAATACTTGGGGGCAGCAGAGTTGGTTCTTACCAATAACGATGACCTGGCCAGCCATTGGGCAGCTCATAGCTCTGCTCCAGGGAGGAGAAGGATGTAGCAGCAGTTGTGTCTTATAGGAAGTCCCAGGCAACGTGGCACAATTTCCCTTTGATGATAATAATTGGCCATAGTGAGGCTGTAGCCATGCTTGCTCAGGAGCTTCATGAGTAGTCTATAAGGTCCTTGTCCAACAGGATCAGGTAAGGAAGAACATAGTCCCCGTAGATGGATAGTGTGGGTGACCGTGTCTCCAGAGTCCGTTGGGATGGAAATGGTACTAT
>JADRCC010566983.1:0-10682 GCA_019843855.1 Hylomyscus alleni
TTTTTTTTTTTAATTGTCCGATAGTAGAAAGAAAGAAATGGAGGTAAAAGAGAACGTTAATCCTTGGCTGTGAAGGATGGTGGAAGCTGGTAAGATAGTCTTTGCTTAACCTTAAATAGACCATTAAATCAAACCAATATTAGTTTATCAGAACAAAAGCATATAGAGCCCGTGTCCTTTTCTGAAATGCACAATGAAATTTTTAGCACAGTAGTGACAAAAAGATGGGCCAGGACAGTCTAATAAATAGTTAAAAAGGCATGGGTTAGTCATCAAAGCATACTGTTTAACCCCATTCTTTGCCAGCCATATACGCAGAGCAAACAATTTCTATTCTGAGCCTCTTGATAAATGGTATTTCTAGACAGTTTTAGGTTAAGAATTAATGCAAGTTTAAAATCCAAACTGTGTTTGGTTGCTTGATTCATCTCTTTTGAAATGATTTGGCAAGTTCAGCTCTGTTCTGCTCTCAAAGGTGTTCTCAGCTTTTAAACCAGAAATCGTCTACACTGCCCACTGTTGGCACTCTCCCTGGAAGTGCTATGCAGGTCTACACCTCTGACTCTACTCAGGCATTGGATGGCAGAATAATCTAACCCCAACCACTGTCAAAATGGCAGTTAGCTGGTGGGGCGGGACTAGGCAACTTGGGTCTTGACTAATGCTTTTTTCTCCTTAGAAGATAGTAACCCAGTTTATTTATAGAGAGTGCAAAGAAGATTTTGTTGTTGTTTGTTGTTGTTTTGGAAATAAGCTTCCATTTTAATTGTTCTCCCAAACTGCAGAACCATAATTCTAGTTTCCCATAAGATGGCTGAACACAATGTTGCTAAACTCAGTAGTTAGTGTTTAGTTTCTACAGTATACCATGACGTAATCAGTTCCCAGCTTCCACTTACGTACAGAAGAGCTGTTAAAAATGATTTTTCTGTCTTCGCTTAAAAGCAACATTTATTTTCTTTTTCCTTTTCCTTTCTCATTCCACACATACTTTCCACGGGGAAATGTTAGTCTTCTGCATTAAAAGCATCTGTCTTTTAGAACGTGGTGCTGTGGTTATTCATTTGAAATTACTTTTCTTACACATCCTTTTCTCCACTAATTTCCGCCCCCTTCCCTCAGGGCTAGGCATTGAGCCTAGGTCTTCTAGTTGCTGCTAAGCAAGGCTCTCCCTATTGTCACATCCCCAGCTTCTTTCTTGTCCTCCTCATTTTTTGGATTCTTAAAATTGTTTTAGTTCCTAAAGTGCTCAGTTTTCTTGTGGCTGTTGGGAGCATCCTTTGGTAATGCTGCATTCGGGTCCTGTGTTCTAGCTGTTGCCAAGGGCTTGCTGAAGGCTTCCTGTGAATTGACACAAGGCTCACTGGAGACTGCTAGGCTGCGTATGTTTAAAAAGATGGATGCGATACAAAAGTACTTCATTGTATCAACAAATAGAAATTATAGACTAGAGTTCAAGTGCCTAGGCTTCTGTTTTCGGAAGAAAATACCTGGCTTGTTGTGATTTCTCTGGTTGCTTTAATAGGCGAATAAAGAGGACATTAACACCCTTTGTCTTTTTGTTCTGAGTGCTGTGGCACCCACAGTGTACACAAAAGGCAGTTTACATATTGTTCTGTCCTCCATTTTAAAAAGCCTTCTCCTTATTTTATTGTTTCCTGGCTTCGAGGGAGGAATCTAATGAAATAGAACTTTTGTCTCTGTGATGTTTCTGTCATTAGCATGGAAATTAATCCTTGTTTATATTTTTGTCAGTTTTGCAGTTTGAGATTAAAACTGGAGTCCTGCACAGGCAAGTGTTTGGACCGTATCCACATCCTATAATTTTTATTTGCTCATTAACAATGTTTGTTTGTTTGTTTACTTTTGAAAACATCACCTGTTTTCACCTGGTGGGGCATGGTGATACAAGAATGTAATCCCAGGATTTAGGAGGCTGAGGCAGGAGAATTGCCAGGAGCTGGTAATCAGTCTGGCTTCTACAGGGAGTCCTTGTATCAGAAAACCGAACCGAGCCAAACAAAAGAAGAGTTAAAAAGAAAATAGTGTTTATAAGCTTATCCGTTAATGTATGGCAAAGCATGTTAGATTTGGCCTCAGTTTTAGTCAACCTTTACAAATTGAGAGGGGTGGTGTGGGGGATGGAAAGGAGAAACCCGAAAAGTGAAGGCCTCAGACAGTGTGTTTGCCGCAGGTTTTTGGTTAACACATTGTTGCCAAGACTGAACCTGCTCTGCACCCTTTCCTGTTCTGTGCTGTTGGCAGAGGTGCATCCTCCTTTATATGAACCAGGGGGAAGGCTGTCGAGCAATAGAGGTTTTTGGGTAAAGGTAGATTAAAAGGAACAAATCGTATAGAAGAGGAAAGGGCATTTACAATGTAGAGAGTTCTGTTCTTTTCTTTTCTTTTTTTGTTGAATTAATAAAATTTTGAATTTTGTTTTGAAAAATAAATACTCTCTACAGTTTTGGAACTCCAGAGAGAAAGATTAAGATAAAGTGTGAGGTGTGTTCATTTCACGCATTTTTTTCCTTTTTTTGTCTTTCCCCGTCAGTTGATCTCAGGTGTTCCCCTCTTCCCCATTGCCTGCTGTGTTCACACGGTGGATGGGTTGGGCACTTCATTTTGGGTGTCTGTCACTTCAGGCGTGGTCAGTATAAACAAGGTTTTCAGGTTTCCTTCGATCCCCCATACATTTGAGTAGCCTGTGGGTGACTCTGATAAGTCTAGGCATGCCGCCAAGCCAGGCTCCCTTCTTAACCAGGCCAGGGAGTAAGATGATTGTCTGTCGATTACAAATGTTCAGGAAGCAACCTTTTACTCAAATGAGAAAACGGGATAGATAGGTAGTAAGGTAGTATTTAGCTATTGCAAATATTTTTGCTAGCCCTTGTTATTACCTGCAGAGGGAGCTTGTATACGAGACAAGCAAGTCAGGGCACATCGCACTGATAATTTACCCTTTGAAAATTATGTTAACGACATAATTTCTTTTTGTATGTGTGAGTACATGGTGGTTAGAAAGCAAGGTATTTTGAGGTTACTCAAATTCCAATGAAATTTAGTAGCTCAGTATTTATCATTCTCTGTATTTTTAAAACATGAGTGTGCCCTGAATTAGTGCAAATAATTAGAAAAATAGTAAGATTAAACACACCAGATTCATTTTGAGGTTTTAATTTATTTTGATTGAACCCGGAGGAAAGAACACATTTGAAAGATGTATAGTAACTATGGCCATTAAGAGATGACAATGTTTGAGGGACTTTCCCAGGTTATGTAGAATATTATTTAACAATCAGTAAACACCAAGTAGCACAATACATCCCTTTCCTGTACACTTCCTCAACAGATTAAATTAGATGACTGGGTTCTTAGCTGAGTGACACTTAGACCATCAGTGAGGACCTTACAGGAAGGGATGAGGGGGCTGCTGATAACTTGGAAGACCATGAATGCAGGCGGGACAGGTAGGGTGTGGTTGAAAGCTGCTCTTTTTATTAACAGTGCCCATGGAATTCCTCAGACCATCTCAGCTCAATATGCAGAACTATTTTAATTCTAGACGTGGCCATTTTCTTGACAGTCAGGGTAGTAAGCATGCAGGTCATTTTCGTTGTTTTACGTTGCCTGCTTACATTTGCTTCACAGTACGCCCTTCTATTGAAAACACCAGTGTCTGTTTTTACACGTTGGTGAAGTCATATTTGAGAAATTGCTTGTTACGGATATGCAAAAGGGTTACCCACTTATGTATTCTTGAAAAGAGATGTAATAGTCTC
This sequence comes from Hylomyscus alleni, assembly GCA_019843855.1. Taxonomy (NCBI): domain Eukaryota; kingdom Metazoa; phylum Chordata; class Mammalia; order Rodentia; family Muridae; genus Hylomyscus; species Hylomyscus alleni. The sequence goes on from JADRCC010566983.1 coordinate 3,783, forward strand.
TTTCCCTTGCCAAATTGGTGTGACAAACATACTTAGTTTGTATTTTAAAGGGCTTTGATTCTTAATGAAACACTGTATTGAATATATTATTTCATTAGCTAATCTTTACCTAATGCGAGGAGTCAGCTTGCTTGTGGTATACAGAACATCCCCCTGCAGGTGAGAACAACGGTGTAATAGAGAGATTCTTGGCACCGACGTGGGCTTTTGTATCAGCATTACGCTCCGCGTTATCTCACCAAGTCTGTGGCACAGCTCTGCGTAACATTCTCATAACAGGGTAAGACTGTTAGCAACAGCAATTATTCTTCAACAGGATTACGGGTGCTGCACTTCACACAAGCACCACGCTCCCCCCTTCTCAATAGCATTCCTGATAGGCATTCCTTACTGCCAAGATTGTGTCATTGTCTTAAATAATGCCACGCAGAGACATTTCTCATCCCGGTGGGTAGGCGCTGGGAAGTGGAGGCGCCAGTACAGTTCACTACCCCCACCCAGCTCATGCCTCAGCTCCCCTTGCCAGCGAGGTAAGGGTTACTGCAGAATTCATTCCAGAAAAACTGTGAGGCGAGGCTCTGGGGCCGTCCCAGAGTGCATAACTTCTGTGATGGTATTGCAAAGGCACAGCTAGGGTAAGTGCTACTTGGATTGTCTTACATTTAAACATAGGATGTCTATTTCACTCGTGGCTCACCCCTCAGCTTAATGAAATCTGAGTCCACTGCAGAATGTTTTCAAAAAATGGTCTTGTAGAAGACCTGCTGGTTGCTAACTATATTGGGAATGATTGTAGAACGAATAGATGACTGCCTTTTCAATTTGAAGCAGCCCTGACAGGCTTTGTAAGTTCTCGGATAATCTTATCACATATTCTTAAAGAGTATCAACTCGTGATGTAATATCTCATGCTCATTTGCAAACTTATGATTTAAGAGTAAGAATGTATGTATTGGTCCCATGTTTGTTTGAGCAGACTGTTTTTTTTTTTAAGCAAGATATATTATGAATGGACTCTATACTTAAGAATAATGCTCGCAAATAAGTAAGTAATGAATAGGCATACTGCTGAAGTAACTTAATAAAGGATTGTAAAATTTGGAAGATATTTATTTAAACAAAGTCTGTGGTTTTGGTCATCCTTAAATCAAGAGTCAAATATTCTGTCAAGTACTTTGCATAGGAGCAGAAACCAAACTCTAACTAGAAATCACAGACTTGCTGGTTGGTACAGGGAGCCAGGAGTGAGAAGATATGAATCTGGATGTTTTCATAACTATGTGAGAAAAAAGAAAAAGAAATATTTAAAGTTCCCTCATGTCTCTAAGCTTTAAAAGTTAACCATTTTTTAATGATAAAATAGCAAACCTGTTATTTTCTTCTAATTGTTTCAAAAGAATTTCTTTTGTCTCAACAGATTTTTCTCAAATTTAAGTTTAACAAAGGTGTAAAGAGTACTTTTTATTTATGTGTACTTTGTTAGATTTTTATGGAACTCACATAATATTGCCAATTCGAGCCTGAACGAAAGAGTGAACAGGTTAAGGTCATAGAATATCAGATTTCTACATTTTAAAGTAAAGGATGAAATTGAAAATTTCACATTTTTCCTCCATTCATTGAAGCATTTTAGTTTTTCCTTTATATAAAATCGAACACTTCTAAGGAAATATCAGAAATTCAAAAAAATAAACACTGATGCTTAATGTATAGCTTTCTAATGTCTGTGTGGCTTAAATGTTTTAATGTAAGTATGATTGGTGAGGCTACTGTTTTTGATTAAGAAAGAGAATAAGACGCAGTAAAATTCTTTAATAACAGAATTTTATGTTATAGTTTCAAATAATTAATTTGTATTTATGGCTCCTTAAGTCATGCTTGATTTTAAGACATCTTTATTTGGACAAAATATAAATCAAAGCAGAGGGTCCTATTACTTATGCCTGGTCCCTCAGTTAAAGATTAGCCCAGATTCGAAGAAAATCCTTATGCAGTCATTTTAGGACCTATGTGGGCGTTATGACAAAACTGTTGCAGTCTCTTAGTAGTAGTCACAAAGCGGTGTGAAGTGTTCATACCTGGCCCACTGAAATGACTGGAATGATTTGAAGACAATCTTTGCTTTACCACAGGGGTTTAGGGTAACAGCTGCAACACGTTAAGATATTAGCAATACATTCTAAAACCACTTTTCTCTGATTATAACCTCCATAAAAATTTAGCCTTGATTATTGATTATAAAATATTTTATGGAATTATGATGACATAGAAATTATATAAATGGGGTGACACAATTATTAATGAACATGATGGCTGAGTATAAAATTGTTTACGCTTTGGGTTTTAAGCGCATCATCGTCCAGTGTGCCCATTTGATGGCTTACAAACTGATGAGCTCTGGATCCACTGCAAAGAAACTGCTCATTATTATTCTTGTAAAAGCATGTTTTATATTTTATTATATTGCAGATGTTTATGGCAAAATAGTTGGATGTAGTTTATTTAAAATTTCATTCTAGGAACCCCTAAATGGAACCACTAAGTAAGAATAGGATTAATTTATTTCAGCTACTATTACATAAAAACAAACAAACAAAACAGACAAAACAACTCACATGAACAAAACTTACATATGTTATTACTTCAAGAATTTTTTGAAACATATTTTGTGTGTGTGTGTGTGTGTTTTCATGTGTGCACATGTGTGCCCTAGCACACATGTAGAGGAGAACAAGGCTGACCTTCAAGATGGGATCCTTTTCTTACACACTGGGGGTTCTGGAAATCTAACTCATGTCACCAAGGAGGGCAGAAAGTACAGTGACCTTCATATCCTTCCCAGGGGCCCAGAGCTCACTTTTAAATACTGCACATTTCAAAATACTTGGGATTGATTTTTAATACTTTGCATAGTCTTGAAATCCCAGAGAATTAGGAATTTGAGCTGTTTAAAACAGTAGTTAACTAAATAATTTGGAGTACAACTATTGCTTAAATATTTGAAGAATTTTAAGAATGGCAAGGCTGACTTTGAGGCCAACCTGGGCTACAGAGAGTGAGAACTCTATTCCAAAAAAGCCAAGGCAAGCAAACAAAAAACAATACTGAAAATATTATAGGGTCCATGCATTGTGGTATCTTTCTCATTGTTGTCTGTTAACTCTGTGACAATCAGAGGGACAGTTTCGGGCAAATTGTAGTCATATCGCCATGACATTAGTGTTGAGTTAAAAATAAACTTGAAGCACAGTATTAGTGTATTATTAAATATTGTCTGTTTGTAAAGAATAACTTAGACTAGTTCCTTTAGTCATTTATGCACTTAAAACTGACCCATTAGCATCAGAATACTTCAGCATTCACTATTCTTAATATTTTTAAAGCAGTTTATTATATTTTGCTTTAACACTTTGAGTATGTCCTCTTGCAGAATAGTTTTTTTTTTTTTTTGTCAAAACAGCTTTTTGATAAATTGATATTCCTTATATCCCACTGAATCTCTGATGGTTTTATTCTTCTTCAAAAAATTTTTTTCTGGGGGTCGGAGAAATGGCTGTAGTGCCAGGTGCCGGACCTCATGCCTTTAGGCTTCGAGGGCGGACCCAGTGGCCTAACACACATACAAAAGTAGAAATCACAAATAAATCCAAAAACTAATTTTCCTTTCATTCCAAAGTGATTTCTGCTGTTGGACACCACCCTCAGAAGAGTAGAATGTGCTTGCTTCGACTGACTAACTACTAGCGGGGCTTAACTTATCACAGTTTTCCGTAGGTGACATGCACATTGTTGTTTTGGGGCTTCCTGTGTCCTCAGGTCCTCCCTGGTTGCCCCTCGAGCCCCCACCTCTTATGTCTGGCATTATTAAACTCTCGGGAAAGGCTTCCCTTAGGCTGAGCATGATGCATACGCATTGTAAACTGTGAATGGCCCATGTCAGCCTGCAAAAGTAAAACTTGTTACCATGTCTTTTTTTTTTTTTTTTGCTTTTGTTTTTGTTTTCTGAAAAGAAAGAAAAGTTTCCATTGACACTCTTTAAAGGATGTTTGAGTGTTGTGTGTGTGCTGCCACCTTCAATGTCTGTATGCTGGGGTGGTTTTAAAGGCACAGGGAAGCCAGTTTACATGTGAGGGTCGGTGTGAGGAGTGTGTACCACACTCAGTTGGTGCCTTTTTATTTGTTTTGGTCATTTCCATCCCAATTTATGATAAGTCAAATGTCTCAGTGCACCTGGCTGGGAACTTTTGCATGGTTGATCATCTCAGTCCTTGGCTGCAAACAGGATCTACTGTCCCTTACTTCTAATCCGTAAATTAGCTCATTTGTAAGGTCCCCGTCTTAGTTTTACCCTCAGTCTCATTTTCTATCCGACTCTATGATTCTGATAAAATTTTGTGGCCACTGCATTTTGTTGTCATTAATTTATATTTATTTCCTAAGAAGAACGTTGCGAAGATTTAAAAAGCACATGGAATTCAGAGCACAGACCTTTGGGTAGGGAGCTGCTATGGAGCAATCACTAAAGACAGTCCAACTGAAAATTCCAGGAAAGGTCCCACAAAGCAGTATATAATTTGTCCTAACAGCTACCAGTTCATTAGCACTCTTCAGTAAAGGGGACTTTGCAGAGCACCCAGGCCTCTCCCAGTCTTGAGGCCATTAGTCTCCGAACGTTGACTCTTTGTGAAATTGGCTCTTTTAAAACTGAGCACTTATGAAAGTTTTACTATTTCTCATCATTTTAACATACAGGTTTTTTGTTTTGTTTTGTTTTGTTTTGTTTTTTTTAAAGGAGAGCTGGGGTGTAGATCAGGTGTACTTAGCATGCTTGAGGCCCCTGGTTCAGTCTTGAGCACAAAACCCAGACAAAGACCAAAGTAAAATACAGGTGTTAAAAAGCAAAATTAAACATTTTAAAATCGCCAACTGCAGCAGGGTAGAGGACAGATTTAAAAAGGGCGACCCTTCGCTTTTACACTTTCCAACAGTTACAGATTTAGTAGATGTTAGAAGTTCACTGTGTCTGCATTTTAAGTTTGGAGATGGCTGGGTACCCCAGGTCATATGCGCATGCAGACAACCTAGAGCTTTTGGTCTAATCCATGTAGACTTTCCAGATTAAACAGAAAAGAGCAAATATCATTCACAGTTAGGACTAAAACCAGAAACTTAACCTTGTTCTTCCAAAATGTAGAACAGATGTCCTGATTGCTTATTTACCTGAATGGGAGACCTTCCCATCTTTGAAATTGTTTTGCATATAAGACTGTTAATTTTATTGATACCTCAGCTGATACCTTACACGGACATAACAGGGCTCGGTGATGGTCATGACACTTGGCAATGTGTCAGCTGCCCTCTGTCTTGCACAGCTTAGTTTTCCTCGGGCTGCAAGATATTACCGATCCTGAATAATTCAGCTTTTGCCATTTTCTTATGACTTTCCTCACCCAGTTTCAAGAAACCATATTAATGTGTCCACAACTAGGAAATTTTGATGTCACAAGAAGTATGTCAAAGGCTTCTTAAAATGCAATTTATACTTAACTGATGTGTGGCCGCAGTTGTAATCAAAGTAGGCTACACTCTTCCAGTTTAGAGCGACTGCCTTGGATGGTGTTCGTGTGTGAGTGGCAGGCGAGGGCTGGGGTTTGCTTTAATAATCCAGAGTATTTGCAGTGACTTGGGTTTCACCTTGAGGATGTTATTTTTGGTTCCCTGTAATACCACAGAGGTTATTGTGGCCACACGTGTGGGTTCAAAAATTTGACACAATTTCTAGTACCAAGTTGGCCCAAATTACCAGACCAAAAATATGCATTTGCTTGCATTGGTCTTCAAGTCTGTGTTTTAAAGTACTGTGTTTTAACTTTTCCAAGAACAAGACTCTGGTAAATACATTTCATCTTGTCTAGAATTTATAGGTAGGCTTCGCCATGTTTGTTTCAGATGCGCAGACATTTTTTAAGGCCCTTCCTGAAGAAAGGTACTACCATGTGAGGTTTGGGCTCACTGGGTTTGGGGGAGAAACAGGATCTTTGCACACTGGGAGGACATGACCAGATGAAGACTAGAGAACGCTGTGGAAACTGCCAAGGGCATGTGCAGAAGGAGTGGTATGGGGAGACCTAAATTTCAGGCTTGTCAGAGGAGAACTGCAGGATACTGGCTGTTCTGAGTGTTTGAACACTGTCAGTTCAAACACTTCCCCAGAAAGTGGAGGAAGCTGGACTTGGCCTGTTGGTTTCAGATGCATGTGGGAAGAGCTTGCTCCGTTAAGATTATCTAGACCATAACTGTTTATAGTCTCAGTTGAGAGAATATTACGTTGAATTGCTAGTTTCTGATGTGGTGTAGCCACAAAATAGAGAAACAACATATTGGAAGGTATGGAAACCTAACTAGAAGCTGTGGATGGGTGATAGTCCTGCTGAGAGGCAGTGAAGACAGACAGACATTGTAATAATTGGGTGTAATCAACTATGTAAAGAAGTGAGGAATTACTAGTACCAAGGTTCTAGCCATCCCCCATCCGCAGGGGCGAGCGGAAAACTAAACAGAAGAGCATAAGACTAAATGCTCCCTGGCCCCAGTTTGCTTCAACCTAATATGCAGGTGACTTACTTATTGTGAAGCTGGAGGATGCAGTCTGAGGCCTCATATGTACATGGTAGGCAAGTACACTACACTTGACCCATAACCCCAATCCCAGTATGTGTATTTTTAATGTGATATTTATGCAAAATTAGATTTTTCCTTCCTTTATACCTAGCCCTAGAAGCGTTTTGGGGGTGAACTGCTGTGTACTTAAGTAATGTGTTTTCCAAATGTTCCTATAAAATGAGACATTGTATAGCTTTTAGGCTCTAAGTTTTGATTTTCAATCACTTAATTGATTTT